>JAXGGA010005114.1:0-81140 GCA_038373865.1 Uloborus plumipes
CAATCCGTTCAGTAGAAAAAAGTTAGGACCCGGGCCGACCAGAAAAACACAGTTTTAAGAAAAACGCGTTTAAAGTTCAATAGCAAACTCCGAGGCGCTCTAGGAAACTCGTTATAACTCCCGAAATATTTCGAATTTCTGTCTGCCATTGTACTTTCAAATCAAGCAAAAAAAAATTTTTTCGATTTTTTGAACTCAAGTTACCAGACTACTACCTTAAATTTAAGTTATTTTTGTTGTTGAGGGAATTGTAAAGGTGCGGAAGTTTTTTTTTTGAAATTTTTTCACATTGCACTCTAAAAAGCGCAACTGTTAGTATGGTTCGGGCGATGCTCTAACAACACAAAAAGATGGTAATATATGGTGGCTCTCTTCTAAAAATGTTTAGGAACCGACTTCTCAAAAGCACAATTTTAGGTTTTGTTTGATTTTGATTGGAGAAAGAGTAGGCAGGTACCCCTCCCGCAATCATTTTTTACAAAATCATTAGGCTGTCTTTTAGAATGAAGTTTTCCATAGATTTTCGACAAAAATGTCTAACAACGGAACTTTAAGCTATGTGCGGTCGTTACAGAAAGAGGTAGGTGGATTCTGAATGTTTACATTGGAACTTTTTTAAACGTCAAGTTTTCAAAAAGCAATATCAAGCTATTTTGTGGCTATAGTCCAGGCTAGTGTCCATTGAAATGTCACGATACCTAAAATTTTTAGATATATGACATTTTTTGGTGGTTTCCATATGAATTTGACCTGCTGATTCCGAATCCGTTGAGTGCCAAACGCGAAACCTTGAGCATTTTTGTCAAAATGGCGAAATCCAATATGGCTGCTGTAAAAGGTATGAAGCAAATTAATGGAATAGTGCGTGCAATGAAACATTTTTTACACTTAAAAATGATTGTACTCTTTAGTCAAAATACAATTCTGTTGAAAATAAATATTTATGAAAAGTATACGAATAAAAAATTTTTACCAAATAATAAAATTCAAGATGTCAGCCTAAAAAGTTGTAAGGTTTGATTTTCAGGTATTAAACAATTTTTAAACCGTAATGGACATGAAAATGGAATTTTTTTAACAAAGATAAATGTTTTAAATGATATGCAGGGATCATAAAAAATGTGATTTAGCCTAACAATAACACTAAAAATATTTAGAAACATTCCAAATTTAAGTTTCGGAATTTTGCCGGTTTAAACCAATTTCCTTGAAGAAACAAGTTTCTTTTACGAATGAGCTTCCCATATTAATACAAGTTGCATGAACGCGGACTTCTCGCTGTTGTGAAAGGTTATTTTAGCTACCAGTTGGAAGGTACATCTAATGTGTTTGTTTAGTGTTTCGCCTTCAGCTTGATTACGGATTGTCCGGATTAACTTCACCCAAATAAGGGTATGTGCAGTCTTTCGATGTTGTAGTTTTGCAAGAATTGCAAACTTATAAGCAGCTCAGCTATTTGCTTGCAATTTCTGCGTTAGCACTGGCCAAATTTGTTAAACTGATCCAGGAGCCTTAATGGTTAAGCCAGAAAAGCGCCGAACACAAGGGTTTTCGGAAAGTTCCAAATTTCTTGCCGTAAAGTGACTGACTTTTGTTTGGAAGGTTTCTAAATTCTTTAGGAAGGTTACTGACTTTAGCTAAGTAGTGAATCATAATCATATCAGATTCGTCATGAGAAACAAAAGCTTGTAGAATTCCAACACCAATTTAATCGGAAAAGGATTGGTTATTTGCGTCTTATTTGGTAAAACTTTCAGTACGATGTCTCTTTTAGAAAGTGGTGATTTTTCATTAAGTTGAAAAACACAATAGACATTTTTCTCTTGTGTGGCTCGACGTTGTGATGTAGTGTTACATTTATGGTGTCTCTCAAGCAGATTGTGTACCGCTAGAATGGTTTGTATGTTGTGCTTAATAAGGTTTTCTACACCATCAATTCAATCACTCACGCAGCTGGCTTTTTGGGTCAAGATACTGCCCACAATGTTGCACATTCACCAAGAATGATAATTTCTGGACAACTCTTATCGCCTACCCTGAAAACTGCTTTAAGTTTAGACTTAAGTGCAGATTTATTTAGACCTCTCTTATTTGAATCATCATCAAATAAAGAAGTAGGATGAGGAGCCAGTTCATGACTAAATAATTTTTGTCCCCTTTTGTCAAGACTTTCCATTGATGAATAATTTAAACCCGGTTAATAATGTGAATCACAAATTTAAGTCTTCTTTGCGGTGAACGTAACCATTGTTTTAACCTTCTTAATGTTTAGTGGAACCTTTGAGGCCACGTTTTCTCCTATAATTGCCACTGTGAATTGCCAATTTTACCCAAGTCTCTGCATTTGAAGTTATTAGTTTACAATTCTAGCAAAACTACATCATCGAAAGACTGCACATACCCTTGTTTGGGTGAAGTTAATCTGGACAATCCGTAATCAATCTGAAGGTGAAACACTAAACAAACACATTGGATATACCTTCCAACTGGTAGCTAAAAATACCTTTCACAACAGCGAGAAGTCCGCGTTCATACAACTTGTATCAATATGGGAAGCTCTTTCGTAAAAAAAACTTGTTTCTTCAAGGAAATTGGTTTAAACCGGAAAAATCCCGAAATTAAATTTGGAATGTTTCTAAATATTTTTAGTGTTATTGTTAGGCTAAACTACATGTTTTATGATTCCTGCATATCATTTTAAACATTTATCTTTGTTTAAAAATTCCATTTTCATGTCCATTACGGTTTAAAAATTGTTTAATACCTGAAAATTAAACCTTACAACTTTTTAGACTGACATCTTTAATTTTATTATTTGGTAAAAAAATGTTTTCGTATACTTTTCATAAATATTTATTTTCAATAGAATTGTATTTTGACTAAAGAGTACAATCATTTTTAAGTGTAAAATAATGTTTCATTGCACTCAAGTTTCCATTAATTTGCTTCATACCTTTTATAGCAGCCGTATTGGATTTCGCCATTTTGACAAAAATGCTCAAGGTTTCGCACCTGGCACTCAACGGATTCGGAATCAGCAGGTCAAATTCATATGGAAACTACCAAAAAATGTCATATATCTAAAAATTTTAGGTATATGGTCTTCTAGCCTAGACTACTATCTAATTTAGATGAGAAGGGAGGGGTGAGGGATTTAGGACTCTTATTCGAAATTTTTCAAATGAACATCAATAAAACACAATTATAGGCTATTTAAGACAGTTACGCTGTGAAAGTCGCGACCGAACTAAAAAACTTTTTTGAAACTGAAATGCTATTGGCGAGTTTTAGGCTCACCAAAGATAGTTAGCCATCTTTGATGATGTTAGAAGAAGGTTCAGGATTCGGCAGCTATTCTCAGCAAATAAATTTTAAACCTATCCTTAACGATTTATGAGAAAAGATTTTTCTACCGCCTCTGATCAAAACATGTCCTCTCAAGCCAACCTCAAAATATTCCCACCGCCCCCTTATCGCCCAAAATATGTTAACCGCCCCTCAACATCTTCTCACCGCCCACCGGGGGGCGGTATCGCCCCCGTTGAGAACCACTGTTCTACAGTATATAGTTTTTGAAATATACAATTTACACACATACTAACGTATAAATAGAGACTTCACGAGAAAACTCACATTACTTCACTCGGTGATGGTCAAAATGGATATTTCGGCTGCCCATACATTGATTGGTACGCATTCACTTGCAGTAGATGGCAGAAATACAGCTGAATGTACTTTTGAGGGTGGGTAAAATAAAAATTTAGGCGAAAATTGTGCAAAAATGTTTTTTGCATATGCATTAAGTCCTGTAGTTTGTATACGGAATTCAAAGAACATTTACTCAAAATGTGTGCTAGACTAAAGAAAAAACTTAGATCAAACTACGTCATTAACTAATATTAAAACCAGAAGTTCTGTCAAGAACTAAACGAGCCTACTTTCCCGTACATCGACATCCTCGCATTGGATCATTATTCTCTTGATTATCTGAGACTGAAAATTATGTCAAACATGCCTTTTTAGCACTTAAAGCTGATTTCTATAAGCAAAATATACCCCTCTCATCAGATGAAATAGACACGTAAAAAGTAAATAAATGAATAAATAAAGTTTTGTCGCACCTTTTAAAGAATGTAGCTGTTACAGTTCTTCCGCAGAAAAATTCCTCAATCGTTCTTAAAAAATAAAAATAAAATAAAATAAAAGTACAAAGAACACCAAAATACATTTTATCAAAGAAAGAAAAAAAAAAGAAAAAAAAAACTTGTCCGTTAATAAAATGTGTCGAATTTCATTTTTAATCCGTTGCCAGTTGTTAAATATAAAGAAAATGCCCTCGTGAATGAAAAATTTTTGTTACAAAAAAAAAAAAAAAGAAAAAATCGTCTGCCAAAAAAAATAATAAGAAATAAAACAAAACAAATATATAACTAACCCTCGTGGGTCCCTCCCATTTCAGTTACACTCAAGATCCTTGGGGTCATAAACGACCCCAATGCTTCCTTTAATTAATTTATTATGATTATTGAAAGTTACATGTATTATTTAAGTTCACACACTTTTTAATGCTAAACAAATAAAAATAAAAAGACACAATCAAAGTAAAATTTAGTTTATGCATTAAAAATTAAAATTTTAGAGCAAAACTTACAATAACTGTAGATTTATTTACAACTGTTACAGACCTGAAAAAATATGATTTTTTGCAAGTGAATTTCAAACACTTATGACATTTTTCGATGCATTTCCTGTCCAGTTCTCAAGGACAAAAGTTGCAACGTCCTCTTTTTAGGGCATTCTGGGGAAGTGACCCCAAGGGTCATGTGTGCAAAAAATGCCATTCGGGAAAAATAAAACAATAATAGCATTATTTTGAATAGAAAACTAGAATAATAAAAGCCACAACATGCCATTAAAAACAAATGGTTGATTAACAAGATATATTAAACAGAAATTGCATTGGGGTCACATATGACCCCAAGGAACCCACGAGGGTTAAAAAAAAATCGTCTGCACAATCAGTCTTTTTTTTTTCTTGAGCCTGCATTTTCGCCATGTTTGCGGAGTCGGAGTCGGAATCAGAGTCCTCACAGAAGATTATTCAAAAAAGTACTTTACATACATTATTTATCAAAACCATTTTCTTACAAAGTTGGTTTGAAGGAAATTAGCCTTTAAGTTCAGGATCAACATTCAACTTAAATTTCCCCGTAGGCTGGCTCTATGTAAAGTTGTTTTTCTAAACGGTTCAACACTGAACAAAAAAAAGGTTCAAATCAAACAGTGAAGTATAGGATTGAGCCTCAGCGAGATCTTTCGAACAAATTTCGAACAAACATTTGTGATGAAAGTATGCATGTTAGTCGTTGCAAAAACAGTCCTCTGGCAAGTGATTTTATCTATGTTAATCAGTTTAATTATGATGCACATTCACTATTATGTCCGTGATTTGTGTCTAAATTTATGGGTAGTTTCGTAACTAATTCTGTTCCAATTATTTTGCAGATATTTAAATCACTAAGTGTTTATTTAACAGTCCCCTGCCTATTATACTACGCAGTCATGATTTACCAGAAAAGCACAAATTTCAACTGGTCCTCTTTTGAGCTAAAGTGATACATTTCTTGTATTACTTGCAATGTATTATAATTATACGAACATTTAAAAAAAAAAAAAAAAACATGCCCCGACAGATTCTGTGTGGAAAATTACGCGTTTACAGAGAATCCTCCATATAAAGAATAAGTATACATATGAAAATTATAGAGCGGGAATTCACTTACCCATTTCTCAATTTTCTTAAGCTTAGAAGATAAATAAATCAAACTAATGAAGCATCAAAACTAAGATGCAGTACACTCTATTAGCATCAAATTTAAGATGCAGTACACTCTATTAGCATCAAATTTAGATGCGCAACACAAACAGCGCTAAAGGATCGACTGAGCGGTTATGCCTAAAAATTTTGGCGGGGACCGGATTCGTATCTTGCTGAGTTGCACAGATGCCGTGCAAATGAATTCCTCATTTTCAACTGTTTTAGTTTGAAGCATATATTATTAATTAAAATGATATAAACTAACTTTCAAATTCAAAACTATTATGGTTACAATTTTTGGCCACTCTTTTGTTAATCCCAAATCGGGAGTTTAATTTTTAATTCACGACTTCGTACGCCATATCGTTATTTTGAGGACTACAACACTTTGTACGTACAGAAACGCACCTTAATACATATGTAATATAAAAGTGACTTGAAAAATCATTGTTGAGCTAATGTTTTATCAGAATACACAAGACACCAGTTGGAATCGAACCCACGACCTTCTGTAGTGTAAGCAGGAAAACAATACAACTAGATTTCGGATACTTATTACGATTTCATCGTTACAGATATTCTTGAGTAAGCGATTTGAAATGAAGTAAAGTGTTTATTTTTTGTTCTTGGCAAACCTTCAGGTTTATATTTATTAGTGTGAAAAGGGCCTTGCGCGATGAATTGGCACAATGTATAAAAAATACTCAACAGTTCACTGTAAGTTTGTTGTACATATCGTTTTGCATGACAATTATAATAAACCATTTATGCCCAAGTTTTTTTTTAACATTTTTTTTTCAATTTTTATCTGTTTAGAACTCTTACTTGGAATAGTTTACATACATTTTAGGCTTAAAATAGTTCGCCGTTGCCATATTTCTGTACCTCAGAACCAGACTAACGAAGTCCATTATAGTAACTTTTCAGGAGAAGGGAAAAACAATTGTCGGATGCATGCAAAGGATGGGATTCGCGGTTCTGTAATGCTGCTAAATAATTGGAAGGAATTTGTTTTACAAAATACCACTCTCATGGGTCGATGCAGAATAAGATTCTACATTCAATTCATTAATAAAGTGAAAATCGCCATTTTTGGACTTACGTCGTTCTGGTTCTGAGGTACAGATTTATTGGGTTATTTTACGTCCTGTTTATAGGATATTTTGCAGATATGTGAGCAAAATACGACCTTACTTGATTTTACTTTTGCAAAGTAACGTTACAGAAGGCATCTGTGATCAAATTTAAGCAAATCATTTCAAAATAGTTAAATTTTATGAAAAATAAGTTCGCAAAAAAAAACTTACTTTCTGTGGCTACCCATGCTGGATCATTGCTTGACTGATTTGTCTGAAAATAGCTGTCAATAAATTAACTCTGATGTCCAGAGACTCTAACTGGTTTTCTCAAGAAGAAGGACTATTTAACTTGTGAAAAACAGCTTTAGTAAAATGATATGCCCATTACAGGCTTTTGTATGCAGTAACTACCAAGCGTCCCGTTTATAGGCTACTGGGCATAAATGGGTTAACGTGAAGGAATTTCCACTCTTTTCAAAAATGCTTATTGTGATTTATAGGGCAATTCCAACGTTAGGGATGTACACTGGAATTACCCTATTACTCTCAAAGAAAGAATCCGTTTCGAACAAACTTTCTCTTTTTTGTTGAGACATACTGTCGGCCCCGCTTAAACGAATACTGTCGGTTCAAAGAAATATTATTCGATTAAGCGAGGTATTTGTTTAAGCGGGGATCTTCCACATTGGGTCTATGACATCGGTTCCGAGAAGATTTATTCGTATAAGCGGAGTACCGTAAAGTCGGGTTACTTGGACCCTAAGGGGTTACTTGATCCCATTACAGTAAAATGATAAAATCTAGGTTTGGTACTTATTAGTTGAAGACTTGCACGTAGTTCCTCGTTTCTCCTCTAGGTAGAAGCACTCTGCAGTCTCTAATGCTAGTACCAAACCCAGATTTTATCATTTTACTGTGGGCTCAAGTAACCTCCTTGTGGGTCCAAGTAACCCGACTTTACGGTATTCTTTTATTAGTTACCCGATTAAGCGGGGACAACAGTATTTCGTTTTTAACCGACGAAAAAACGGAGGAGGTTCTCTATTCGACCGGTATATTTTATTTTTTATGTATGACCACGCATAACTTTTTACTGAATAGACCGATTTTGGTAATTTTTTTTTTGTTGGAAAGGGTACACCTCCCTGGTGGTCCCATGGTCCCCTGATGCGGGGTTTGAGAACGGAACCCTGAAGAAATTGAGGGAAATCTTCAGAATTCCGTTCATGCGCACCCTCTTTGCGCATGAATTGAATTTCAAATTTCATGCGCACACACTTGCGATTTGATGTCCATTAGGTCACAGTAGCTCGCCGATAGAGTGGCCTAGCGGTAAGACGCTGGGCTCTCATTCGCAAGAGCTTAAGTTCGATGCTCGACGGAGTCGGTGGATTTTCAAGCAGCAGAAAAAAAATGCACTGTCTACGTCGAACGATTATGCGGCATGCAAATCGCAGTTTTACTGATAGAACATATTTAGTCCTGAGTACCCCAATTTTTAAAAAAATATATTTTCAGGCTCCCATCACATAAACTTTTAAATTTTAAAATTAGTGATGCACTAATGAATCGGCGGTAAATATTTACTTTGTGGATTAACCTGTAGGCCAGTTTTAGAATCATAATCGGGTAAAAAACTAGTAATTTAAAAATGTTTTAATTAAATCAGCATAGAAATAAATCCTAAAAAGAAAAAAAAAATGTTGTTAGTGGCAATCGCTTAAAATTTTAGACGCTTTAGTAAAGTGAGATGAAGCGTCACGATGGCAACATGACACTATTCCGGGTATACATTTACACTGAAAAGAATGAAATAAAAATAAAATTTTATAAAAAAAAGTAAAACCGACCTCAAAAACGCAGCTGAAAATAGCTCTAAAAAGTAAAAAATAAATTTATTCTTTGAACACCATCGATACTACTTTTAAACATGAGTTTTGAAGTCGGTGCCGAAACAGTTAATAAAATCATTCGTGCCCATTCTTCAGTTACATGTTTCATAATAAAAACAGCCATAAATATTTCATAATCAATTCCAAGTGTTGTTTGAGAGGAAAAATCAATCAAATGGTACAATCAATGGGTACGAATGATTTTATTAACTGTTTCGGCACCGACTTCAAAACTCATGTTTAAAAGTAGTATCGATGGTGTTCAAAGAATAAATTTATTTTTTACTTTTTAGAGCTATTTTCAGCTGCGTTTTTGAGGTCGGTTTTACTTTTTTTTATAAAATTTTTTAGAAATCATAATTAAATGCTAAAAGTGTATGTTTGATATACAATTGTAATCTTAGACAATAAAGAGAATGTTGATCTGATGCAAAATGTTGATTTTGGTAAACGATAACGTAGGCGTAGTAAAACGTGTTTTATTATTCCTCTTATGTATTATTTAATCAGGAATCATAATTTTAAAAAATATCATTTCAAACCTTAAATAAAACTCTAGACCTTGATAACAGAACATACTCTCTGCAAGTAAAATGCCACTATTCAGTCGTCTTCTATACTAGGATAGCACAGCCAAAATGCGAGGCCTCCTTTTTTGTCCCTTTCAAGAACTGATCTGCACTTTTAGCCTATTTTTGGTGAGGTTATGGTAGACCTCTGTGAATATTTTTAAGTTCTTAAGTTCGTACAAAAACAAACATGTTGCTTACGTACGAACAAAACGTCCCGTTTAACGTTCCGTTTAAACGAAAGGAAAACATGCCCACTAGAGCTAATCATATGAACTTAAAAAATGTAATTCCAGGTCATGAACAGACATGGACATTTGTTCAATTTACATTTTAGTTACTTTTTTTTTTTTGTCGTGTGCCAGCCAGGCTGGCAATTTGGGGTGCGCTGCTTCACTTTGCCAACTGTACCGTTATTTGGTGCGAAGTCCGACTTCCACAGCACACGCATGCCATAGGTACCCGTTTATAGGGTAGGCAACCTTTCACACAACAACACATTCATACAAAGAAAGGACAAGGACAGGAGAAAGAAAGCACATCCATGCCCAAGCCGGGACTCGAACCCGGGGCCACACCATCCATGGCAGACTACTCTGACCACTAGACAAGGTGGCCGGTATTTAAGTTACTTGTGATTCTATATAGTTTATATTGAAAAAATAAATACATAATTAATTTTTCCTTATTTATGTATATTTTTAATTTCTTTTTATTTGCAATTCTTTCGAATGTAAGCAATAGCATCAATTATATCAACTATTTTTGCATAAATACAAAATTATAACCAAACCTCTGAAGAATAATCCATTATAAAGCAGTAAGTAACGGCCCCTAAGCCAGGGTTAAGGCAGAAACATACCATAAACCGTCAACGCGGTTATTCCATCCATGGACTGCAGTTTCGTACTTGTTATGCACTCATCGGCATGGAATGGGAAAGTAACGTTTTGGCTCTCTTTGCTTCTTTAAGAGGATCTCTTCCTCCAACTCGGTTACTTTCCTATTCCATGCTGATAAGCGCATATTAGGCACGAAAATGCAGTCTATGGATGTAATAACCGAGTTGGTGGTGTATTTCACATAATCCATTAGTTGCCATAGTAAGAAAACTTCATACAACACGCCAATGTTCCCAAATGGGAACATGCCCAAAATATACGATTTTTTTTTTTTTTTCAAAAAATTCTTCTTTTATTATTTGTAAGGATGCTACTAATCCTATTTTTATGAATAAACTTCTTTCTTTGTGTCTGGATAACACATAGCGGAATTTAAAAATGTTAAAATAAATACATATATGTTTTTTAAATTCCAGTATACAATGTTATTCAACAGCAGTCGTCTGCAAAGGAATGCTATCAAGAAAAAAAAAAGAGTCGAACTCTTGCATTGTCAAAGCCTACCGAGAAAACAAACTCTTTACTTTAATGTAATTCCCTTTTTCATTTCCCTTTTTTATTCCAGAAGGAAAACCACTTTCTCTCGTGGTTCACCTAAATCGATTACTTTCTTGATCTTTTCACCCTAGTTGCATTTGACTTTCTTCAGTTTATCTACATAAGGGCTAGAAGATGGAACACGTACAGTTGTTGTGAGGGCGAAAAAAAAAAGGTGACTCAAGAAAATAGGGAGAATGAATGTTGAAAGCATGATAGGATAGTGAAAGTACCCCTCTCATTTCAAATGCCAAGAAGACGAAGCGTATAGGAACAGTTCTGTTTTTTTCGAAGATGATACAACTTAACCTTAGCTGGGAGATATCCTCAGGTGAAAATAATTTGCAGAAAAACTGAAAATTTAATAAAAGATAAGCTCTTTTAAGGATTTCTACAGAGTTTCAGAAGATGTAAAAATCTGCATTTTGTCTTCAATATAATCTGCAGAAAATCCCCTCAAAACATTTTTTGTTAGTTTTCTCTAAATATGCTGCAGATTTTTTGAAGCATGTTGAAAATTTAATAAAATTGAAGTTCTTTTAAAGACTTCTGCCGAATTTAAGAAGATAGAAAAATCTACATTTTGTCTTCAATATGATCTGCAGAAAATCCACTTTTTTGTGTGGGTGTTAGTTTTCACTAAATATGCTGCAGATTTTTTGAAACATGTTGAAAATATGCTTACATTTTCTGCAGATTTTTTAAATCATTTCAGAAGATTTTTTTGCTGTGTATCTAAAAATTTTTATCAATAAGAACATATATATAGTTTCAATTTATGAACCTCTGATTTACTAACATTTGAGAATTCACGAAGTACTTACTAACCTCCAAAAACATATGTACTCTATATTAGACATATTGGGTTAACATACACATAAGAAATTCCTTAGTTCTTCAGAAGTTTAAAATTCAGAGATATTTATTTTCCAAACATTAATTTTAACAAAGTATTTTTCTATATGTCAAACGTCACCAAAAAATATCGTGTTACAGTGTAGAATGACCAGTAAATGAACACTTAAGCGAGTTTTCAATTTCAAAAAATCCTAGCGTCGTTAAAAATTGTATCATTTCTCACATGACAGTAAAAACATTTTGGATTATATACAGGGTGGTTATAAATTAACAGGAGGTGTTTGGAGCCCTATAGCTTGCGAACTACTGGGCGAAATTTTGCCGAATTTCGTGAGCGTGCATATTAGACCATGGGATTTTGATTTCATGAATAAAAAAAAAATTAGTTTGAAAAATCACCACCAGGGGGAAATTTGGCGCTGTAAAAGTGTATTATTCTGATTATCGAAGAATTAATTGCTACTGACAAAATATGCATCCATTTTATTTGCAAAAATGACTTTTTGTTGTCACAAATGTGGTTTGATATGATCGCCATTGTAAAGTTGTAAGAACTGCATACGATGCACAACATTTTCTACGGCAGCTCGTAACATATCAGAATGGATTTCTTGATGAGAATGCTCCCAGTCCGTCATTTTACAGATGATCGCTAAACGCAACGCGTTTATGCAAATTATTGCATTCTATTTGGTTAAATGGACCGCTATTTTGTTCGTGGTGATTTTTTTTTTAATAGAGAATTCTACGGCGATCATATTAAACCTCATTTACAAAGTACAATCATTTTTGCTTGGCGAAATTGATTTATACAGCATCTTTTCAAGTTTAATTCGCGATATTCAGTGTAATACACTTTTACAGCGCCAAAATTCCTCCTGGTGGTGATTTTTCAAACTAATTTTTTTTATTCCAGAAATCAAAATCCAATGGTCTAATATGCCCGCTCACGAAATTTGGCAATGTTTCGCCCAGTAGTTCGCGAGCTAGAGGGCTCCAAACACGTCCTGTTAATTTATAACCACCCTGTATGTAAAATTAAAAAAAAAAATGGGAGAGCGTTCTTCATCAGGTATTTTGGGGGGTGAAATGAAAGAAGGTTCCCAAACACAGTGAATGAACACGTGCCCCTGCACTGCAAAAAATAAACTGTTGTTTTTACTGTATAATACTGGCAGCAGAGGTTCCAGTTTAAGACTGTAAAATTAGCAATTTTACAGTTTATTACTGCAAAGCAGCAATTATACAGTTTATTGCCACATGGTTTAGTATGTTACCACGAAACTAGCTGTATTATACTGTAAAAACAACAGTATAATACTGGCAGTAGAGGTTCCAGTTTAAAACTATAAAATGCACAGTAATAAACTCTAAAATTAGCAATTTTAGTTTATTACTCTAAAGCAGCAATTCAAAATTTATTAGTGTAAAATGAGCAATTTTTCAGTTTATTACTCTAAAATTGGCAATTTTTACGGTTTGTTACTATAAAATTGGCTGTATTATACTGTAAAAACAGCATTCATTTTTTTGCAACAAATGCAGCATTTTCTAGTCATTTTCTTTCTGCAAATGTGTAAAAAAAATAGACGTCTAATGATTCATCTAGAAAAATCTTATGTTTCAAAACCTTATTTTTTCAAAAAATTACGAAGTGTTCATTGCCTGGTCGAGAGACACGAGAATGTATCACAACGTCCTAACTAAGCCACGCGCATGATGTATCAGTATTGTGATGCACTATGCTTTATCAAACACGGGAAATATTTTTAAATACTATAGACTAGTCTAACACGAGAAAGACACAGGGCCTCTTAGACCCCTTTCGTAGCTTGTTGCTCAAAAAATCGAATCACAATTAGCTCAATGTAATGATAGTTTTTACTTTTATTATATGACATATTTAAATGCTTACTTATTCATTTATCAGAAGCCTCATATAAGTATAACTTAAGTACTTTCTGCCTAGGACGGGAGAAGGAGCCATTCTTGTACCTGGAGTATTTTAAATCAAAGCAGGGTCATGGTTCCTTTTTTTCTACTCACTCTGACATGGAAAAAGTATTGTTAACTCTATTTTTACCTTTAATTTCTTCCAGCCAATTGGAATTAAAAGTGGTTAAAGTACTATCGACGAGTGTTCGTTCAGCAAAAGGTTGGCACTTGGCTCCGGCTTCGTCACGTGGTGTCCGACGATTCCATTTCGCTGTTTTGGGAATGTGGTTTCTGAACAGTGCTGAGAAAAGTTGCAGTTGGCTACCATTATCACTCTGAATGAGGATAAGTGCTTCATACTAGTGGTGGGCAAGCAACTGTTTCGCAAGTTTAAATGCGCTCCAAAGTTGAGGTTGCCTCATTTACAGGCACGGTAAGCTATGTTTACCGATCACCCCTGAGCTGAAATCAACTCTGCTTTCCAGAAGGCGCGGCCAAGTGCCTTCTCGTAATAAACCAACTTTACTCACAAGTAAAAAGGTAGACATCACTCTTCGAAATATAACTACATTTTGGCTTGCAGACATAAAATCACTGATTAGTTTTTTTATACTTAGGTGCATTAGGGATTTAACAACACGAATTAAGACATTTTTGAAAAATCAACTCAAGATGTATGAATACGCTTCACTGAGCTTATTTAGTCTTTGTTGGTATAAGTCATTTTTTTGCCTTTTTAGCTCTAAGTTGGCCAGCTCATTAAATTGATCGAAATTTCATAGATTGAAAGTTAATAATGCATTTCTAATCGAAGCTCAACCATTCTGTATTGGTCATCTTTGTAAGTTGTATGTCATATCGATCACTGAAAAAGGCATAAGTACGAAAAAGGTCGCAATGTTAATTTACTCTCTGTAAGTTGACCGTGTATCTCCATTACCAACACAAACTCGTGGGGGCCTCAAACTATTACCATCGTGTAAATGAATATAAATCAAGTAAGCTCTAATTTCGGTACAATTATATACACTTGTTTTTGTACATTTGCATTTAATGATACGCTACTTTAAGCGTAAATTAAGGGGATGAATATTTATTGTAGAATATGTATTTGCTTCTCCTTTGATCTTTTCCAAGATTAAAACTTAACAAAATTGGATACTCTAGCGAATATACTTGTATATCACTTAGATCTTCTCACCGATGCAAAACAATTTTTAGCCTTGCATCCCACTTGGAGATTTCTTATATATACCAGAAACCTAAAAAACAATCCCATTTGTTTTATTTTTCATGATATGTCTGATTCAATGAATTCAGAAAGAGCCAAGGAAAATATAGCCAGAAACGACTTGAATGAATACATAGGAAAAATGTGCCTAGGGAAACTGTTTTATTTATTACCTAAGAGACAACAGAAAAATTGGTAAAAGCCGTTGTGTTTCTATACCTTCCTTATATATGTTTTTCTATTGTGTAATTGGCTTATTCTTCTGGAGTATAGAATGCATCTGAAATGGATTGCGTATAGTTTATGTAATATGTAAAAGACAATTATTTTATTAATTCTAAATATTTTTAAAGGAAAAAAGCTTCAACATTTGCAATCACTATTTGCTGTTTCTTATACACTGCTCGACATTAAAAATGCAACACCAAGAAGGAGTGGTCAGAAATTCATGCAAATTTTATCGTAGACGCACGTCACTGAGTTATGCAAATGATATGAAATGCGCAGTTCTCCGACGCACGTGAAGTAAGATATAAGAGAATGAAGTTGAAAAGTGGGCTATGTTCATGTTGGTTTTTCTGCCAGACTAATTATCGGAGAAATTTGGTTTTTGTCTCGAAGGATACTTGTGATAGGAGGAAATGCCACGCCGTCCTCAACGAAGACACTTCCAGCATATAGACGACTTTACAAGGGATTCGATTCTGCAGCACGTGCAAGGTACCCTGGATGTTCCTGTGTCGACCAGAACCATTTCCCTTCGACTGGTTGCACGTGACCTGCAATCACGGCGCCCGCTAAGAAGACTGCCATTGACCTCACAGCACAGACTCCAACGTTTGGAATGGTGCCGGACCAGAGCGACGTGGATGGCAGAATGGCAAACCGTAGTGTTTTCAGATGAATCCTGCTTCTGTTTGTCCAGCGATAGTCATCGCATACGTGTGTGGCGTCGACGTGGAGAAAGATCGAATCCGGCAGTAACTGTGGAACGCCCCACAGCGCGACAACGTGGCATAATGGTTTGGGGCGCTATTGCATACAATTCCGTATCACCTCTAGTTCGTATTCGGGGCACTATGACGGCCCAACGATATGTAGATAATGTACTGCGGCCGGTGGCAATCCTCTACCTTCAGGGTCTGCCAAATGCAATTTTTCAACAGCATAACGCCCGGCCTCACAGTTCTCGAATCAGCCAACATGCTCTACGAGGTGTACAGATGCTTTCCTGGCCACCATACTCTCCTGACTTGTCACCAATCGGACATGTGTGGGACGTGATTGGACGCCGTTTGCAGAACCTGTCACTGCCTCGTTCAGAGGACGAACTGTGGCAAATGGTTGAAAGGGAATGGAGTGCCATCCCTCAGGACACCATCCGCAGGCTTATTGACTCCATGCCTAGACGTGTTTCTTCGTGCATCGCTGTCTGCGGTGGTCCTACTTCTTATTGAGCCGACGCCGTCCTCGCTCTAAATTTTGCTTATTTATTTTGAAATAAATATCACTTATTGTTCCATGCTGTCTCTGTCTTCTTACCAAATTTCATCAATTTCTGACCACTCCTTCTTGGTGTTGCATTTTCAATGTCGAGCAGTGTATACACTGCTCAATAGCAGTGCACACTACACATATAATATATTATATTATGTTTCAGTTATAAATTACACAGGTCTGCAAAAATATACTTTTTAAAAATTGTTTCGATTTAGTTAACTGATCTTTGTGTACTTTTTTGCGCTGATTTCAAAAATGGCATTAGTTTTTTTCTATCACGTAAGGCTTGCCTACAAAATAAAATTTAAGTTTTTGAAAAAAGTACAAAAAAAAGGATTATTTGGATTTTTTTTTTAAATTTTAACATAAAGTAAAAGCAGAAAAATAATCAAACATAGCTAAAAAGAGAATAAAAATGATGGGCATGTGTTGCAAAGTTATTATAAGTCTTTGAGAAGGAATTAGGCAAGTCAGATCCATGAGGAGCAGGGCGAATAGCCGAACGTATGTTGGTTGGATATGAAATATTGTGTTCGGATTTTCAAATTGCAACCTTGCACTAAAGAACAAAAATTCCAGTCATCACTGTGATTTTCAGACTCTCCAAATCATGGGTAATCCAAAACGAAGTGATTTCTTCTTACCTTGAAACAATTGTTTCGATTCTTCCAAACACGCAGAATGTACTATACGGGGAACCCAAGATTTATCTTAGTCCTCTAGTTTAACATCAAATTAGGCAAAATACACCTTCTTAACAAAATTAGAAATGTTCCTTTGTTGTTTCTTGACCGTTAAGGCCCACTAATATAACAGAAACAGTTACGAGAGTTGACTTATCCTCTAGTAGTCATTTCTTCAAAAGAGCACAAAACTGTTCGATCTGTATCATACAGTGGCTATAGCTCCACACTGAGTCACTGATTGAAATCAAGTTCACCCTACATTCTTCATAATAGCCCCTAAAGGACAGTAAGGCTGGGAAAGGAGCAAAATGGGTGATAATTGTCTTGTTTTAGTAAAGGAAATGGATTTTCCCAGTTTAGATTTATTGTCAAATTCATATAAATAAAGAAAAACATTTTTTTTTTGCAAGTAACGTGCTCACATTGCTTAATAACATGTTCACCATGTAATCTCTATTATTCAAACTAAATTTAACACTTGTATAGGCTATAATATTGAAAAATCTTGCACATATTCGACCAGAAAACCCTAAAAATAAGTAAATTTCAGGTAAAATTTGTAACTTATCTGAGGGTGATGGAATTTTTTCACTATTTTTTCCGTAATCAGCACATAAAATACTGTTAAAACCAACAGTTAAATATGCAACAATTTTTTCATCGCAGACCTGTGTTATTTACGTTCAATTCTGCAAGCGCTATCTGAATTTCAAACCATGCAATAATAAAATATAAAGATATTAGTCTCAAATATTCTTTCCTCACTGTTAAAAATTCAGGAAACTTTTATGGTAAATATTACTGTAAAATGATGCATTTACAGTAACGAAAATATTTACAGTAAATTGTACCATTAAAAAAAACGATTACATCGCCAGTTGATAAACCACGTGACTTACTGAGCGAAGCACGTAATACTCAATTTCTGTTCGTCATGTGTGGTCTATTCGGTACAGTGGATAGAGAAGCGATATGCGATAACTGCGTCTTGAGTTCGATCCTAGCTACTTGCATCTTGCATTTTTTAACTCTACTTTTCTCTACCGTAAAATTTTACAGTAAAATTGGATTTTACGGTGAAAGTTACTGGCAACATGGATGCCAGTAACTTTTACCGTAAAATTTCAGGAAAATTTTTAACAGTTTAAGTACTGCTTGATTATTACCGACCCCCAATCTATTAAACTTTCATCAAAATCGTCTTCAAATTAGAACAGCTGAAGTGATTTATACAAGTACGGAAAATATAAGTCAAAATAGAAAATGATTTTGGTTGCTGTACGTATTGTTAAAAAAAAGTAGTTCCTTACACATGCGTAAATAGGGAAATATTGGGAAAAATAAAAATATGAAATATTTACTGTTTTTGGCGGAACCTTACTGGTAATATTTTAACTACTAGCGGTACCCGCACGGCTTTGCCCGTGGTATAAAATTAAAAGTTCATTTGTAAAAAAATGATATAGCAGAAAAAAATACTCTATTTTAGTTATAATTCAACTATAATTCCTTCTAAGTACGATATAAAAATTTGGTATGGACCCTACACTACTTCCTTTTACGTGTAAATTTCTTAGTAGATGCCTTAAGTGCTAAAATAGTGCTTGAAGTGAGTAAGATAACAATTCAAACATTTGCATCCCTAGTTTGCCACGAAACAATGCAAAAAAATGTTTTACAATGATTAATCTCCTAAATATCGCCGATTTTAACATCATTCAGTAGATTTTTCGCAAAATATCGCCAATAGCGCCAAATTGAACCCCAAAAAAATTTTTTTTCGCTAAATTTATTGCCAACTTGGCGATATGTCGCCAAATTGGCGTCAAACACTTGGTGACCAAAATCTTGGCGAGATATCGCCAAGTGGTCGCGCCAATTCATATCACTTTGGTCTGCATTGAAAGCCCTGATTACCCCATAAAAGGGGTAAATCACCCCCTTGGGGACATTCGAATGCAACCCCAAAGATAGGTGCACAAAAATAAGCCAAAAGAAAAAATAAGAAAAATTTTGTTGCTCACAGAAACCAACAGAAATCTTACCAAAGTTTAAAAGAAGAAGAAAGTTTTCTTTCCTAACTTCAAAAACAAAATAATACATTTTCCGAAATGACATACTTTAGAAAGAACGTTGCAATATCGCAATAAGATAGAAGTAAATATACTGAAATAGAATTGAATGCCAAATTGTAAAAAAGTCGCCAAAAAAATAATTTTTAATATTGTCTTTCATTATTTATTAAATGCAATTATTGCTGCAAATTACAGTCCAACAATAAATAATCACATTGCAAAAGTATATTTGGAGCAATTTTTTCTTTTAAACTCAACTGATCCTAAAAATTTTAAGTATTAGTCATAGAAATTTCGTGCATTATTCTTCACAATGATAATAAAAACAATAAACATCGACAAAGATCAACCAGCAAACGATAAATTAAAAGCTAAATTCGTTCACTCAAGCCATTTGCTGCAATTTATATTGAAATAAATTAATAATGAAGTAAAATATGTTTTGCAGACGATAAATTTAGAATGGTATCCTGTATTTTAAGGAAAGGACTCGATTTCTCATTTGATTGACAGGTGCCATCTTATCACGGTTTTTAATATTTCATTTGACTAATTTTAATAAGGCTTGGAGTTTGGATTGTTACAAAAACAAATACATTTTTAAAATTATTAAGGGAAAAAGAACGAAATAAAAACGTAACCATGGTAACAACATGAAAAGTTGATTTCCGTTGATAAAATAATTCATTTCATCTCTATTTTCAAACAAATTTTATTCGCGAGCAAAGCCATTTTAGAATCGTTTGGCTTGCTTTACTGAAGGTAAGCCTTGAATTTCGGGATTCTAAAAACAATTGTTACAGCTCTCCTGATGATCGTAGAAACTTCGAAAAAACGTCATTTTATGCAGAAAATTTCAAGCTTTCGAATGACATAAGACTTGAAAATGTGTATGGAATATTTCTTCCCTATTTTATCGAATTTCCTCTAAGAATTCGAATAGAAAAAGAACGAAATGGAATGTTCGAAAAATCGCTTCGAGGTGCAAAAACTACATGCTACAAACTAATTTTGTGCCAAGTGGCATGAAAATCGACCGAACGGTTTTGGCGCTACGCGCGTAACAGACAGACAGACAGACAGAAAGAAAGAAAGAAAGAAAGAAGGACAGACAGAACCACCTTCAGCTTTATTATTAGTAGAGATTTCGCGGTGCAACAACTTGTAGTTTAACCGGGATAGCGCTATGCTCGATTCACTTGGAGGACTTTGTTATCTCTGTCCTTATTTCACGTGACCCCCACCCACCATTAATGATGACGGTGGATCTTTGATTGGCTGTTATCGAACCCGGGACCCTCCGGCTACGAGTCCAACACCTTACCGACCGGGCTACCTCGGCCCCAAAAGTTCCGACAGATTTTCAGATACACGTTGTAATGAATGTTTTACAAATTTTTAAAGTCGGAAACTATTACCTTGAAAGATATTTTACTAATGACACATCGAGGGTCGAATCACTCCTTACCCCACGAAGTTCTTAGGGTTGGAAAATGCATCGATGGTAAATTTGGGTTACATATGGCTGCGTCATACTATAATCAGTCACTGCCAACTTGTTCATATTAATACTATTAAAATCTGTTCGCGTCTGTCTGTCTGTCCATCTGTCTGTCTGTTTGTCTGTCTGAAGCTTAAACTCCTCAAAAAGCGTTGAGAGTAAAGAATCAAACGAGGTACCATTCGATTTAAAATTTTCCAAGGAAAACAATAAGACCAATCGCGTAATTGTACGACTCTAATTAGCTGAGATATTAGTTAAAACCTTAATTATTTTTTTTAACTTTTTAAAATTCAAAAACTTTTATTTCTTTCCGTTACCATTTTGAATGCGTGTTGCAAAAAAGTTCTTACAATTGTTTTTAGTAAGACTTTTATTTCTTTGCGTGGCTATTTTAAATACGTGTTACAATAAAGCTGTAACAAGTGTTTTAGTTCGGGATTTTTTTCTACTTTCAGTACGGATTTTTTTTTAATTTATAAATCCAAAAACAAATAATCCATTTAGAATTTTGTTGTTAATTTCAGAGGAAAAATGAGCAGTTTGGTGTCGTTATTCTAATGGGAAATTGTACCGTAATTTTTTTATTCGTCATTTAGGGATTGTTAAGCATGTTCAATAAAAAAATAATCCGCCATCCATTTCTTGAAAACTAAAGATGAGTTCGTTGGGGGTATCATCTTTTTGTCAATCATATTTATGCAACTTTTGCTCTAAGACGTTTATGTCTTTCTTTGTTCATCGAAACCTTCTTTCGACCATCTACCAATTCCAGAAGAAGAAAGAGAAATACGATTATCTTTTTCTTCTTTTCCATATAATGTCAGACATAATGAATTCAGAAACACAGAAAGGAGATGGAAATACAGAAAAAAACATATGAATTCATGGAAAGGTGCTTGGGGAAGTTGTTTTATTTACTAACTAAGACACGTCTGGAGGAGAAAAAAAGGAAAGGGTACTTTAGTTCTTTCACGCTCCCTAGAAGTTTTACTTTTATGTGTCGCTGGTAATCGAATCCGCTTTACAGCTATAGAGATAGAAACTTCGTTATTTTTGCTTTTCATTCATACTTTTGGTTTTGTTAGTGAACTGTACATCAACATAATAATAAATAAAACTAAGCACGGAGATGCAAAGAAACTAACAACGTAAAGAAGGCACAAATAAGCAGGATATTGCAGACACGTGTTTCGGCGTTACAAGGAACGCCTTTTTCAGGGCAAAAAATTGTGAGCTATTTTAATTATTCCTTGTAACGCCGAAACACGTGTCTGCAGTATCCCTGCTTATTGGTGCCTTCTTTACGTTGTTGCACAAATAAGCAGGATACTGTAGACACGTGTTTCGGCGTTACAAGGAATGCCTTTTTCAAGCCAAAAAATTGTGAGCTATTTTAATTATTCCTTGTAACGTCGAAACACGTGTCTGCAGTATGCCTGCTTATTGGTGCCTTCTTTACGTTGTTAGTTTCTTTGCATCTATAGCATAAAGGTATTTATAAACTTTAAGCACGGGGATGTTTCTGTAGAAAAAAAATAGGGTTAATTAAAAAAAAAGTTTTAGATAAAAAAAAATTAGCATCCAGTTTCTGGCATTCATTTGAATTTTGATGTTTTAAATTCAAATTATGGTTTTTACAGTCACGAATTGCGATGGGATCCAGTTTGTTGGGATTCTTGTTTTTACACTGCAAAAAAAAAAAAAAAAAAAAAGCTGTTGTTTTTGCAGTATAATACTGAAAGCAGAGGTTTCAGTTAAAAACTGTAAAAACGCAGTAATAAACTGTAAAACTTGCTATGTTACGATTTATTGCAGTAAAACTAGCGATGTTACAGTTTATTACCATAAAATTAGCTATGTATTACACTGCAAAAACAACAGTGTAATGCTGGCAGAAGAAGTTAAAACTGTAAAATGCACAGTAATAAACTGTAAATTAGCAATTTTAGAGTTTATTACTGTAAACTACAGTGAACTCTAACTTATACGCCGGCCCAAGGGACCAACAGAAAACGCGCATAAGTGAAAGAGACGTATAAGTGAACAAGCCTACTTAATAGACTAAAACGCAAAAATAGTTTCTAATGAGAGAATGAATAAGAATGTTTCTATAGAAAAGGGACATATCGCAACGGTTTGAAAATTACTGGAACGTAAATACAATGATAAAGAGACAACAAAAATTATAGCATACTTAATTACAAACTGTTCCCTTTAAAACGATGCATAATAGATAATTGTCCCTTTCCAAAGTCTAGTTCATGCGGAAAAAATGCCTTCCCTGAGCAGTAAAGGCGAAAGATTAAAGAGGAAAGTGAAGAAAAATGCTTATTTTTTATAGAAAAGAAATTATTTTTTTTACATTTTAATGAACATTTGGCGCATAAGTGAAATATGTATCTTTAGAGCGACGCATAAAAGAATGATACTATCATTACTATGCCATAGAATGTGCTGGAACCATTCAAAATCGTCGTATAAGTGAAAAAGGCGCATAAACGAGGCGGCGTATAAGTGAGAGTTCACTGTATTTTCTGTAAAAACAAAGGTTAAAGTTTAAAACTGTAAAATGCATGATAATAAACTGTTAAATTAGCAATTTTACAGTTTATTGTTGTAAAATTAGACACTTTTGCAGTTTATTACTATGAAATTAGGTGTATTATACTGTAAAAACCGCATTCATTTTTTGCAGTAATGGCAAAGACCACGTTGAAGCGTTTTGTCTAAAATTCGATTATGTTCTTTTTTTTATTATAATTGAAAGCTTTCACATAAATTTGATAAAAAGGAAAAAAAATGCTCTTCACATACATTTTTAAGATTTATGCCATTACATAGGTTATAATTTTCTGCTTAAAATGATGTTTGTTTGAAGTTTCTACGAGCATTATGCGACATGTCATGATTGTTTTTTAAATCTCGGAATCCATGGCTTACCAAGAGCAAGGAAAGCGAATTTAATTAAAGCTTTTGAGAGTCAAATTAGAAGTTATAGCAAAATTAAACTTATTTTGTCAAAGGAAATTTATAACTTTTGTTTCGTTACCACGATTGTGCTGTTCCGTGTTTTATTTCTTATATTTTTAATTTTTTTTTTTAATCTTTATTTTACGGCGTTCCAAATCTTGTTGGAATTGAATTTAATTGAAATATTTTCACTATTAAGTAAAAGTCGTCTGCTTTTGATTACCACGTAGTGTAATTTATTATTAATTTTTTTTAACCTTTTTCTTCAGAAAACTAAGCTAAAAAATCTCAAAAACCACCATCCTACACTATATCCAACAAAATCAAGGTTTGATGAGTGGAGGGGGGTTTGCTTGGGCTAACTAAACTATCTGAACCTCAATATATATTTATGGATTGTTGGCCCGAGTTGCCTCAAAAAAATTACAATGTGGCCCTCGAGTAAAAAATATTGGTGAAACCTGCTCTAAATACTTTACTTTCTTGCTTATATCACTTTTTACGCCTTTGCAGTTATCTGAAAGTGGATAGAGGGCAAAAGAACTTTTAAAATGACTTTCAAAAGTATTTCCTGCAGAAATAAAAATCCGCATACCTTTTATTATTTTCTTCTCTTTGATTCTATTGAAACCAACAAGGATTGAAAAAAATACTCTCCAGTTTATTTCCTCCCTTTTTTATGTATCAGTGCTCAGAGGTGCATTTCGGGCAAAATAGGTTATCTATGTATGGCGGGGCAAGAAAGCATTGGTCAGAAGTAGAAGATATCTTGTCACACGTTTTAATAGACTCCCAAGAAAAAATTCACTTGTGAAACTCTCTTTAATACATATATCTGCTGAAAATTGTATTGTTTTCAGAGTACTGTTGCAATTGGTACGTTTTAAGTCGAGTAAATCATTCGTATCCATCACAGACTGTGCTTGTATTGCTAAATATTCCTTTGAAGTTGAAGAACTAATTTTCACACTATTTTAAGCTAAGATCGACAGTCGATTTAAAAAATAAATAACTAAATAAATAAATAAACGCTACTAGGGTAATACTGGAAATTTTTCGCAGTTGAAATCTTAGAGTATGTTCATATTTTTTTTTTTTTTTTTTGTCTTACGCATCTGCGCTTTTCATGAGGAGGCGAAGGGAAAATAGCGTCTTCGTAAGAGACGCCACAAATTGCTCTCCGGTTTGCAGTAAAGAACACAAATCCGAAATAACAGTGCAAAGAATACTCAAACAGCTTACAAAAGAAATCCACCCAGGAATAATAGCATCAAAAATAGCTTAAAACTTTAAAACGGCTGTTTTAAAAAATAACAATAAATAAATAAAAATAAGAGAACAAATAAATAAAAAACGTCATTTTCACGCCAGCTCCTTTAATTGCCCTGAACTCCTTTAGCAGCCGCAGAAAACTTTTGTGTCATTTTGAATGCTATGACACCACCCGAAATAACCATCCTTTTACTTCAAAAGGAAACATTATTTCATGCGAAAATCAAAAATATTGCATCAGGAGTGTCTAGCCCTCCAAGATCGATGACTCACCTCCCATTACTTTTGAGCCCCCATAATGAAATAAACCCTACAAACGCCCTTCTTCAGATTTCACTGGTGCTGTCTATGCCATGACCCCCCCCCCCTCTCCCAAATTGTGATTCAATGATCACACTCTTTAAAGTGAACACTTTTCCGTTCTTGTTATACAGTTTATGCAATTTTTAAATTTAAAAAAAAAATACGCTATATGCATGAACATCTTAAATCAATCATAAATCGAGATTAACTTTCTGTCAGAACAGAAATTTTCAACAGCGTTCCTTAATTTGCACCTAAAATTAGTTCTCAAGATCTGTTTCGGTATGTATATCAGTGTTTCACAAACCTTTTTAAGAACATCGCCCCTTTAAAGACACTGACTGACACGCAAACCCCAAACCCCTTCTTCCTCGAAAAAAAAAACATAAGTTGGCGTAAGTAAACATCGATATTATTGAAAATTTAAGTGCCTGCCTAACTTTGATTTGTGTAGTAAAATGTTCGCAATAAAGCAATTATAACCAATCACTTTTGAACTGAAAATATTATTAATAAAATAGCTTCCTTTTTTTTTCTTTCACAAAGCAAACTAATCTAAACATTTGAAGGGTAACATTTAACTGAGACAACCGACGTGCTTTCCAAAAAAACAGAAGTACCTAATTCAAGAAATTATTTTCTTTTCTACACTGGAATCTGGGAGGGGGGTAATTAAAATCATTGAACCACAATTTGAAGCAAAATAAACAGACAATCTGAAAATTCATAAAATTTACAATGAATGACAAAATACTTCCTAAGGTTTATCCGAGCTGCAAGGCAGAAGACTTGAACTTTAATTGAATCGTTTATTTCGAAAAGGTAACATCTCTATTTTGATCTCCTCTGTCTCTTTAGAAAATTAAACAGCGCACGGTTATATTTTTGAATGCCATAATCAATGGTTATTTAGTAAATTATTGCAGTAATTGTGTACTTAACTAAAGGCATTTTTTCATTGATTATGACATTCAAAAATATAACCGTGCGCTGTTTAATTTTCTAAAGAGACAGAGGAGATCAAAATAGAGATGTTACCTTTTCGAAATAAACGATTCAATTGTTTTTTTCTTAACTTGTGATTAATTGTCTGAACTCTGAACAACCGGTTTCGTACATGTTTAAAATTTTGGTGTTCGCTACACTTTTATTACTAGTTTTCTCTTTTAAATACCCATCGCCCCTGAAGAATTCACCTCCCCTTTGAGGAATCAACTCGTCCTTTTGGGAGAAATCGCCTCCAGGTTAGGAACCACTGATCTATATCATCGGAAGAACTGGCTTTGTGGAAGCATTTGTAGCACTGTCCAACACAGCTTTTGAATTTAGTTCAGCCAATTTTTTCCACATTCGCAGTGTTTGACGCATCCCCATAAAACACACGAAATGAGATACAGATTGTCTTCTGGAGCAAAAGTTTTGGCAGTTGTTATCGGGCGCAAATTTTCGGCCATTAAATTCCTACCCCATTTCAGTGGATGTTTTTTTCTCGAAACCATTCGAAAAAATTCAGGAAAATTCGAAAAAGAAAAAAAAAACCTGTGTTTATAAATATACACTGTAAAAAATGTTTTCCCGTATAATACAGCTAATTTTATAGTAATAAACTGTAAAAATTGATAATTTTGCATTAGTGAACGGTGAAATTGCTCGTTTACAGAAATAAGCTGTACATTTACTAGTTTTACAGTAAGTTACCGTGCATTTTACAGTTTTGAACTGGAACCTCTGCTGCCAGTATTATACTGTTGTTTTTTCAGTATAATACACCTAATATTTACGGCAATAAACTGTTTACGGCAATAAAATTCTTAATTTTACAGTAAGAAACTGTAAGATTGCTACAGTTTATTACTGCGCATTTTACAGTTTTAAATTGGAACTTTGGCTGTCAGTATTATACTGTAAAAACAACAATTCATTTTGTGTAATGTTGTAATCGGGCGCAAATGTCCAGCAATAACTTTCATGCGCCATTTCAGTGGATGTTTTTTCTCGAAACCATTTCGAAAAATTCAGGAGAATTCGTAAGAAAAAAAAACTTTTTATATACATATGAAACATACACAGGTGCCGAACTTACTCCGAAATCGTAATCACTTATGAAACGAAAAAGAAAAAACTATCATTTCAGGCTCTCCTGCCATATAAGTTGTTCTTCTGGGATTAGGAGGGCAGGAGAGAAAGATATCATTTCCTCTTCGCTGTTCCAGCCCCTGATCTCAAAGTTGAATGCCTTTGAAGTGAGGGAAGAATTTTCTATTTTTACTGCCAACTCACAGCGGATTGAAATCTTTCACATAAGGAAGATTTCAGGTGAAATGTTTTCAATATTTATCCTGTCTGTTTATATCCTTAACGCTGAAAAATTCAATTTCGGAGAAATTTTCGCGCATCGTTTCTATTTCCGCGGAGAAGGCCGGGAATCTTTTCCAGTTATTAATATTTTAGAAAGTTTCAAAGAAAAGGAGTTAAAGGGGAAAATGGTAAGCTTTGAAATATTGAGGAAAAAAAAGAGAGAACATGTTCTTTTTTCTTTAATTTTCAAATTCTTTTAAGGACCATTTGAAGCCCTCCCCTCCTTTTTTTAAAAAGAAAAATTATATTTATAAGCATTGTTATTTAGTTTTTCGCTGTAATTCTATTAAAAACTAATACTTAAATGGTTCAACAATATATATATATGTGCACAAAATTTCATAACAAGTGTTATTTTTTTGTCAAATTTGAAAGTAAATATTTAAAATCTTGAAAAAACAAGCAGATATCTAGATATATATGAATACATATCTTGCTTTATTTATGACCAGGAAAAAAATTGCAGCATAAAACTTGTATTAAAACATAAGTTTTGTAAGGTTGATTCTGGTTTTACGAACGGAAAACAAAAATAGAGATTTAATGAAGGCATTGTTCAGTTATTAAATAACTTTTTAGAGGATAAAAAGCAGCATTTTAACTTCATACAAAGAAACACAAGTATTAGACAGGAGGATGCAATAACTGCGATGATAGTGTTACGGAGAGCTGGCGGGCCATAAGCGTCCGACTTCTTTTCTGGCGGCGTAAGCACTCCACTTAGCTGAAACGCTCCTGGCGCAAGAGCTCTCCGTGACCTCTGAACTTAGCTGAACGCTTATGCCGCCAGCTCTCCGTAACACTAGTATGAACATTAAAAGTTTCATACTGACAAACAGCAGGTTTTTTGAAGAGAGAACTAAATGCAGGTTTTATACAGGGACAATTCTAATAATTTGAAGGTTCTTCATTTGTTAAAGAAAGCACTTCAGATTTGCAAACTACGAAGTTGGCATTTTTAGGGTGTTCTGTAGGGTATATATTAGGGTAGGGTAATCTGCTAACCATTCTGAGTACGAATGGTCAGCAGATTTCTTTTTAAAACTATGTAAGGATGTGTTTTATTTATGAATATCACAATAATTGGAAAGTTCTATCTTAGTATCGTTATTGCTTTTGAATGGCAACACTTTAAACTTTGTGGATTAACAGAATTCTCATATTCAACAGTCATACATGCATCTGCAGTTTTTACGATAAAACAGTCATTTTTGAAGATGGAGAAGTTTTTTTTACCTTTTTATTCAGAAATATACTGTTAAATAAGGCTCGACCGATGCATCGGCACCGATGGTTGAAATTTTTTCCATCGTCCATCGGCATCGGCCGCCGATGCTTAATTGGGAAAAACATCGGCCCATCGGCCTCGAAAACATCTAAATGCCGATGGCTGGCCGATGTTTAGCCAAAAAAAAATGTTTTCTTTAGAGGAAATTAATGGGAAAAAAATTTGCGGGGTGAATCGGAACACTTAGTTCTGTTATTCCAATTCAAACGTATTTAAAGGAAACTGTTTAAAAATCAAGATTCTAACCCCAATTCTTCTAATCAAGATAAGGACAAGGATTTATTACTGTTTATCCCTTCTGGTGAGCAACTAGATCTTACCAGGAAAGTACTCGACTTAAGTAATAATGAAAAAAGTTAAAAATGGTACCATTCGAAAGAGCAAACTGAAACATGTTTTTGACCCAAAGATCAAGTGCCCTCGTCCCCTCGTTTTCGAGGTAAGGGGTCTTAAAGTCAGCCGAAAAGTAGCCAAATTTGAAGACTTGGCAAGAAATTGAAGCTAGTTCCCGATTCTCCCTACCGCTGCTTGCTTGGCATCGCATCGTTTCCATGTTTGGTCATTTGCAAAGAAAGTAAAAGATGTTTCACGTTAACCCTTTACTTGTATGAGCTAAAATAAAGAATGCTTGTCAAGACTATGATGTGGAAAGAGAGTGTTTTATCCAGAGGAGCGAAAACATTACAAAGAAGTTAAAGTTTTATCTTTTTACGTATGATAACAATACATTTTAAAATTTTAGTTATTTTAAGTTTTTTTACTGAACTAAGTTATATATGTGTTAATTATTATACGTTAAAATATATTGCACGTGTTTCTTAATGAATAATTCAGGATAATTAAATAAATAAGTATGAAGAGCAGCTAATATGAGCTCATGTACAAAAAATGAAATAAATAGTCTTTGAGGTAGAAATTAAATTGTCACGGATTACGATATCAGTTCTTATTTTAAAAAAAATCGATACAAAAAGTTTCACTATCTGCTCACTCTTAGCAAAAAAATTTATTTTTTAAAATTGAAATCGAGAAAAAATAAATAGAAATTTTAAAAAGAAAACGAATAGTAAATGTCAATAGCTGCAAAATTATATCCACGTCGGAAATTACATCAAGGGTAGAGGGAAATAGCTATTTTCATTCTTAAAATATACTAATAGAGTCGACATTCATTGTGAAAACCCCTGCTGTTTAAACAGAATTGGTCACTGTAGCGAAAAGTCTCTGTAACGTAAATGTAAAACATAGTGCATGTTAATTTCGTACTGTTTAACATTAGTATAACTTTTACTGATTCTGCTTTATGTTCAACGGGTAGGAAAAAACTAACGAAATTGTAAATCAATACAAGTTTTAGCTTACTTTTCTGAAAAAGTAGAAATTGGTGAAAAAATAATGAAAGAAGGAGTGATGCATTTTGAAAAAAAAAACCGTTCAAAACAATTCAGTCGAAAAAGCACAACTTAATAAAAATAACTAAATACACAGAGAAATTTAAAATAGGAAAGTTGGGTTTTGAGCTGCGGAAACTGTGTACTTGTCAGTCTATCTATTGGTCAGTTCTGCCCCCCCCCCCTCCCGCAATCGCTTTTGAGAGTATAGTCTGATTCGATTTTTTTTTGATCGGAACATCTCAGCGAGGACAGCACACTCCCAAATTGGACTTTTTGATTTTAATAATATTTCATTCGATATATTTTCCCCTATACTCTCTCATAACTTTTGAGGGAATAAGTCCGATTCAATCAACATTTTTTTTTTTTTGCGAAATATCACAGAGAAAACACCTCATTCCTATTTGATTTTTTTATTTGAACAAATTTTCAGTAAATTTGGACTAGTTCAAAAAAAAAAAACTCCCCCCTCCCCCCCCGAGGGAAAATTTATATTTGCATTTTTTACAATTTACTACAGAATAGCACGTACACTTAAAAAAAAAAAAAAAAAAAAAAAAAAACAGGACGCTCCGTTGTCACCCCCTGGGCCCTTTAAACAAGGGACGTGCTTTCATCGCAAATAATAAGATAAAATTTAATTTTGATGTTGTTTAAACTTGTGTTTTCTCTTTAAAAAGCTCTTTACTGTTCACGACACAGGCTTTATAGTAGCTTTTTGCTTAACAGCCGTCTTTCACAAGCTTTGCAGATGACCAAAAATGGGAATCAAGTTTCTCGTTAGACGCTAATAGCGAATTCGCGCCGCAGCTTCCCGATTTACTTATAATCGCTAAAATTGGCGATTTTTCAAAAAAATTCAGCTGACTTTAGGACCTTATATTTTGATAACGGGGGCGCGAGGGCAAAAACGCATGCGTCCAGAAACATGTTTTACAATGCTCTTTCGATTGGTACTCATTAAAAAAAAATTCATTATTCCATGATCGCGTACTTTCCTGGTTAGAATAACAAAAAGTTGCAGATTTCAAAAGATTTTTTCTCCAGGAGACTTTTTTTCACTTAAAATACGAAGGGGAAAGTCACATAGACTTTATGTAGTAAAAGTCCAGCACACAGACAGTGATGAATAAGTGAAAAAATCTTTCAGGACAATCCCCGAAACCCAGAGATTTCAAGAAACTAAAGAAAAAGCAGAGTTTATCCCAGGAGATGTTATGAAAAAACTTAACCCAAGTCACAATTGCTAGTTTTAAGGACAAGTTCATATTTGTGGACGATATGAGTGACTTCCATTCATGTTAAATCTTTGTATTTCAATTCAAAAGCATTTCTTAAAATTACTTTTCATTTTTCATAAGTTTAAAATTATTTTGAATTTTGACAAATTATAAACGTTTACTGGTATTGAAATTATACATTTATTTGACAGTTATTATCTGTTCTTATTCTCCCCCATCAATATTACTCATGTTTGTGAGACCTATTACAGGTTAAAGGGAAAAAAATAAAAATTTTAACATGTGTTCCGATTGACCCCTATCAGCGGGGTGATTCGGAACACCCATAATTTCCTATATATTTTAATAATAACACTGTTCGACAAAAAAAAACCTTGAAAATGCTTCTGGTATTTTGAAGGCTGATTCTTATGTAAAATGACCCCCTGAATCCGAATATGACCCCCGTTTTCCCCCATCACGTCCCAATTTTTTTTAAAACGCCCCCCTTTTTTTTTCATTTTTCCTTAGCTTCAGGGCTATAATATTTTTTTTGGAGGGGAAAGGAGCCTTATATTCACCAATAAATTTTTTTGGATGTCAAGAGAGACTCAAAGTTTAAAATCATGAGCACCGAGAAAAAATCTTGGAACTTGGGGGGGCGTGGCCCCCCAAAATATTTGAAAAATCACCAAAAACGATCTTTTTATTCTAGTTTCTTTAAAAAGACCTTTGAAACATTTTTTTCGGTGCAGAACCAGAGTATAGGATCCGCTCCTATGACTCCTGGGTCAGAAAAAATTTTCACGCTGTAAATTTTTTTTTTAAAAATAAAATAATGCTTTAAAAATCGCACTTTGCACTCGAGTTTTAAAGCAGGTCTTCAGCCAAAAAAAAAAAAAAAAACAAAATTGTGGCTGATTCTTATGTCAAATGACTCCCTATTTCCAAATATGACCTCAGTTTCCCCCCTCCACCCCCTCTTTCCAGAGAGTCCCCCCCCCCCCAATTCAGAGTCATTTTACTAATTCGGAGGGGAAAAGTACATTACGTAACCCGTTAACATAATTCTAAAAGGCAACAGAGGTTCAAAGTTCAAAAACATGTACATGTGTACCAAAAATATAAACTATGGCAGTGTACCCCCCCCCCCCCCAAAAAAAAAAAACCTTCCTTTCTTGTTTTTCTAAGAGACGTTTTAAACTTTTTTTTTTTTTTTTGTGAAAAATCAGAGCATTGAATTTTCTTTTCTTTTTTTTGGGGGGGGGGGGGAGGGGGAGGTATACCGCCCTAGTTTATATTTTTGGTACACATGTACATGATTTTGAACTTTGAACCTCTGTTGCCTTTTAGAATTATGTTAACGGGTTACGTAATGTACTTTTCCCCTCCGAATTAGTAAAATGACTCTGAATTGGGGGGGGGACTCTCTGGAAAGAGGGGGTGGAGGAGGGAAACTGAGGTCATATTTGGAAATAGGGGGTCATTTGACATAAGAATCAGCCACAATTTTGTTTTTTTTTTTTTTTTGGCTGAAGACCTGCTTTAAAACTCGAGTGCAAAGTGCGATTTTTAAAGCATTATTTTATTTTTTTTTTTAAATTTTACAGCGTGAAAATTTTTTCTGACCCAGGAGCCATAGGAGCGGATCTTATACTCTGGTTCTGCACCGAAAAAAATGTTTTAAAGGTCTTTTTAAAGAAACTAGACTAAAAAGATCGTTTTTGGTGATTTTTCAAATATTTTGGGGGGCCACGCCCCCCCAAGTTCCAAGATTTTTTCTCGGTGCTCATGATTTTAAACTTTGAGTCTCTCTTGACATCCAAAAAAATTTATTGGTGAATATAAGGCTCCTTTCCCCTCCAAAAAAAATATTATAGCCCTGAAACTAAGGAAAAATGAAAAAAAAAGGGGGGCGTTTTAAAAAAAATTGGGACGTGATGGGGGAAAACGGGGGTCATATTCGGATTCAGGGGGTCATTTTACATAAGAATCAGCCTTCAAAATACCAGAAGCATTTTCAAGGTTTTTTTTGTCGAACAGTGTAATTGTTCAAAATGATTTGTCTTTGCTTGGAATATCAAAAGTAAAGCAAGACCGAAGTTTTTACCCAAAAAACCAAATTTAAAAAAAAATCTTTTAACTGCTTTTTTTGCAATCAAATCTGAAAAGTGTTCCGATTCACCCAGTGGCGGCTCGTGACTCTCAAACTTGGGGGTGCTGCAATTTTTTTAATATAACAAAAATGCATGCGTATGTCAATACGTTAAAAAATGTTTTTAATGCACCAATATTGAAATAATAATCATTAAACATATAATTTATCTTTACTCAATTCAACCGAATGGGGAAAAATAAATATTTTAAAATAATTTAAGAACAAAGCACATTTTCTTCACATCTTTTTTTTTTTTTTTTTTTTGAAAATTCTTTTTTAACTTTTTTATTAAAGTTTTTGATATTATTGATCAAACTTTTTCCTGCACTGAACGTAGCTAAGGCTGCTAACCTATCACCTAATATGTTTCGAGTAAATGTCTTATTTAAATTTTCTCTAGTACGAAAACTTGCTACTCGTCGAAGCGTGAGAAATATTAAAATCCGAATCAGGACGACTTTTTCTTTTAATAGCATTTTTTTCGGACAAAGACAACAGTGAAAAAGAAATATCCGGCAAATGCTCAACACTCATCGTTTTATACACTATTAAATTTGAAAAACATTTAGTTTGAAGCAGCGAAAAGGAAATATTCAGCACGCTTATGCGAGTAATCGCTAATCGGTCACTAAAGCATCTCAGGGAGCTGCACCCGTTGCAGCCCACAACGCGGTTGAAAAATCCTACCCCCGATTGACCACACGTCACGCTGAGCATGCGTAGAAAGCTTTTCAGCGAGCTCAAAGGAGCTGCTCGCTGTGCAGCACTTCACGGAAAGTGTGAGAATTTTTGTTCGCACTTTAGTGGAGGCCGTAGGAAAGACTTCACTGATAATTTAATGGCGTGCATGTGTGTGTGTGTTTAACGAAAGCTCCTTCGATGACCAACTATGGATTTTGTATGATTCATATTAACTCAGAATCAGAATAAAATAAAAATGTGAATGAAAAAATAGCTTAAAAGCGTTTTTTTTTTTTTTTTAGAAAAACTACTGGGGGTGCTGCAGCGCCGTAGCGCCTAGGGACGAGCCGCCACTGGATTCACCCCATTTTACGGTATATATATTCCTTAACACCACTTTCATTCGACTACAGGAACCACAATTTTGACTCAAACTGTACGAAGTTGGTTTCATGGCTGTAGGTATATATGCTCCTTGTCAATGGTATGTGTTACGTTGTGGGCCGGATTACTAAATAGGCAACGTAGGGGCCCCGGGGTCTTAAGGAGACCGTTTACCTTAAAAGCTATTTTTCTTATTTATTTGTTTAAAAATATGAAACTTTGCAGGAACATAAGTTAAGTTATCAGTATACAGAATATCATGCAAAAAAAAAAAAACAACAATGAAATTTTTTTTGTAATTTAAATTTTTTAAAATTAAAATTTAAATTTTTAAAATGCGCCACGCGCTTTAATTTTTGATTTTTCCTGAAAATTATTTTTTTTAATGGAAGAATGGAACATCACAAAGAGCTGTAAGTATCCATGTCAAGATTGTTTCATTACTTTGCCCACAATATTTTTTTTTTGAAAACACTATGATTTTTAACGCAAATATCACATAAAAATCTATATAATAATATTTTTAATCATCTTACAATACTCAGAAATCTTAATGCATACTTGGGGTTATCAAACTACTATCAAATTAGTATATTACCAAATTTGAGCCATGGGCAACAAAAATTGAGACGCGCAGAGCATTTTCTGTACACGTCGGAATCGATTTTTTCCATTCTGAGAAAAACAGTGTTAAAGTATCATTTCACTTACCTTTCAAAATTTTTATATTTTTATGCTTCAGAAAAGACATTTTAACAATGACTAAGTATTTTGATACTAATGTGAATAAAAATATTTATTCAAACCTTGAATAAAAATAAAATAAAAATAAAAAACAACTTTGTTGTTAATTCCGATTCATAAACATTCTATACGAATATCACATTAAATGCTTTAGAAAGCCCCAACGCCATATGTTTCCCCTTCCTTTTTTTTTGATTTGCTAACTGTGAGAGCTTTCTTGTGCTTTTTTTGAATTCTGGATGTTTTCCAATCTACAGAGTTTCTTTTTTTACTTTGATGGAGACGTTGATTGTCACGTTGTCTCGAGATTGCAAGTGAGCAAGAATTAACGTCTTTCTGCTCAGTCAATAAAGTCTGCTGGTGACCGAAGTTAAAGACACTAACAGACTGGATCACTGACAGCTCCAGGCGCTTCTTTGAAATGAAAGTTTCTTTTGGGCAATTTTTCCAAATTATGCTGTGCAAACTTTCATTTGCATTCTGAGTGTTGCCTTTCGTACATCGATTCAGAAGGTCGTCACTAGCAAGTCTTTGATAGACCGGCATGATGGCTGCAACAACCATTTCCGACAGCTTCGTTTTCATCTGCGAGTGCGATTTTGGTTTTTTGTTCATAGCCAAGGATCTCTGGTAGAAGCACCATGACTTTTCTCCTGTTGGGCATTTATCGTGTTTTGGTGCTTTGTCCGTTGATGAGCAGTGCATCAATGTGGCATATATTGCAGTCTTCATGCTGCGTACACATGGAATGTTGTCTTTGATTGCCTTACGGTAGTAATTTGTTAGATCTTTTATTGTTGCTTCTTTTAAGCTTCCTTCTTTTTGGCCCCCAAGTGTTATTTTTTTGATTTTGTACTCTTTTACTTTTTTGCGAAGTCCCGAACCCATACGCTTCGCAACGTGATTTATACATTCTTCTTTGGAAATTTGTACGTCTTTCCCATAAACGTTGAGGCTGAGAAGGTGTTGATAGGTTTTGGCATCCCCATCTGATATCAAATTCACATATCTCATTTTACAATCTGTAGCTGACCGCATCCATAATATTTCTGCAGCTCTCATTTCCATCGCATTTGATGTGCCGGTGAAGTTTTTGGAGCATATACTTTTGTGCCCTTCATACCATACATGAAATTCAGGACTTTGTTTCCCAATGTCTCTTTCGGCTGCAACACATTCTGGACAATATTTTGATAAGATCTCGAAATCAACGACCAGACCCGTCAAAACATCGATTACACACCCAATCCCGTATAGTGAGGTGTGACCTCGCTTGTGCCACGTACCATCATATGATACTGTAATATCAATTACATCAGTCAGTTCATTATCAAGTTCTTCGTGCTTGATTCTCACAATGGTTCTAGCCAGTTGTAACACATCGTGTTTGAAAACTAATTTCTCCTTGAACAAACTGAGCATACAGTTTGAAAATGTTTTTCTACTCATTGAATGTATACCGATGGACATTGAAAACATTTCTAATGCAGCGTGGCCTTTCCCAATTTTTAAAAAGGCTTCAACGAGTTTTTTATTTATGTCGAAACAGTTCGTTCCCTGAGAAGTTTCACGTGGGCTCGAAAATGTTGAACTGTGAATCTTTTCACAGTTTTGACATACCAGGGAAATTTTAGACGCATAACCATAGCTTTTTCTGGATACAACATTTAGAGTGGGAAGTAAACAATCGTCACACTTCAAGTTGCAGAGAAGAGCAGTCCACATATCATTGTGCATAAACGTGTAAGTTCCTTGCCCTGAAACATCTTGTTGTGTAGTTTGCAATACATTTTTTATTGGAGCTTGACAATCTCCACTGAGTTTCTTTTCACTGGTAGTGGGTTTAGTTGAATGTTCAACATCTGTACATTCTGACAAACGTTCATTGCTGGCAACTCCAGTTTTCAATTCAGCAGATTTTTTCTTTAGCCATCTCTGATTTACTCTATTTTGAGCTGCCTGTTTTTTTTTGGATGGTCTGCTAGTAGGCTTATGATAGCGCCCACTTATAGCATGCATAGTAGATTTACTAAATATAAAGCTTGATTGTATGCTTCTATACAAAACAAATGTAATATGATGTATTTTAGCTCTGAAAAGAGCTGTTTTTTTTTCAATATGATCGCAAAAACCACAGGAAGAAAAAATAGGATATAACTCGAGCTTCGCTAACGCATGTAAATAAAGTAGTAAGAATACAGTTACAGTTAATATGCATGAAGACGAAAAACAATAAACATTAATTTCAGTGTAGAACGGAAAATTATGAGACGATCAAAAACGACTTGTTTACATGTTTGACAGCCATTTAAATCAAAAAAACGCTTTGTTTACCTTTTTTAAACGCTTATAACTTCGCAACGAAACTTCAGATCAACAAGCGGTTTTGTTCGTTCGATTCAGCATACTCCATATTTTCTTATTTCCAAAAAAAAAAAAAATATCGTAATTTTAACCGATTTTGGCTATTTTGAAGGTAAACGGTTCCCTTAAAGGGGCTCCAAGAAATCCTGAAGAAATCCTTTTTTAACTTTAGATGGCACTGAGATCAACGTTAAGAACATTATTTGATGCAATATGCGAATAGAACTTAAGTAAACGTTCATACTTCCGTCCAACTTCTTTCTCTTCACCAGAGCATAATTTTTACCAAAAGAGGTGCAAGAGCCCAAAAGTATCCACAACTCATTTTTTATCACGTGAATAGCATGAATTTCGCCCAAAATTTTAAATTTTGTAAGTGCAGTAGCTGTACTCCCTATGCAAATTAAGCCTTGCTTATCATTAGCACTATTTATATCTGTAATATAAATTAATCATTATAATTAATTATGTGTTTTATGTATAATAACAATTTTAAATTATTGAAATATATTTGCTCAATATATATCAGTTATTTAAAATCTCATTTATCAAATCCATATGATGAAGGGGCCCCCTCATTTCAAATGCCTATGGTCAGGGCCGTCGCGAAGCAAGTTCGGTTGGGGGGGTGTTGAGATTAAATTTGCCGACTGACTCCCAGCGTTTTGCCGACTTATATGAGTGAATTTTGATCGGTGATTTTCAAACCAATGGGCTCCATAAATCAAATAAATTGAGGGTGTTAATTTTCAGAAAAAAAAATGTAACATTAAAAAAAAAGTCATGATGCATTATGAATGCACATCAATTTCACGACATTAACACTGGTTCATCAACCATATTGCTCTGAAATTTTCTAAAAAATATAGGATATAACTTCGCTTGCACACCCTGGCTTTTAAGAGTGTGCAGAGTTGTCGGGCGTCATTTTAGACGTTAAAATAAAAAGCTTTTTTTGTTAAGACGCAATTTCAAGTTATTTCTGTAAGGAAGGAGCATTAAGAACTTGTTTGATTTGTGGATGCTCGTCGACAAAGTTTCGAAATAGAAGCTCTTTAAACGCATTTTTGATTGTACATGAAAAATGTTTTGATATTGACGTCTTAAAACGCAATTTCGGACTATATGCTGACGCTTTAGGGGAGGAGGTGGTTGCTCTCTTCGGATGTGTGTGTGTGTGTGTGTGTACGTATTATTATTATTATTTTTTTTTTATTAGCTATGACAAATTGCTATATGTTTCCTTTTTGGACCTCAAATTGCAAGCAGTTCCTCTTTCAAATTGGCAGTTTTCCAGGTTTCTAGATCACCATTTTTTTGCCTTGCTAATCCATCATACAGGATTTCTTATGCTAGTCGTAGTGGCGTAATTTACTTGGCAATCGATTTGGCTAGCACCAATTTGGCTAACATTACACAAAAATGCCTAAATTTGCATTTCTGTTGCCAATTTGGAAATTTCTCTGTGGGCCTGGGGAAATCCTTGGATCTCTCTTAGCACTTCCTACACTATTGAAGATTGGCCAAACAGCGTTTTTAAGACTTCTGTTTTAAAAATATTCCGAAATAACCCTGATCATATTGGAGAATACTAGAAAATCTGCTTTATTAATATTAGCTGAGTGAGGGCTTCTTTGAACAAATTCAAAAAAAAAATTGTTTCAGAAAAGTATTAAAAAATATTATTTGAGGAACTTTTTTTTTACTTTTGCTTTTCTGGGGGCTTAGTCCCCTAAATGTAAAATTGTAACTCCGTTCATGCCCTGAATCTGACACGAGTTTTTAATTTCAATTTCCTGTATTTTTTTTATTACAGAATTAAACAGCAAAATAGTTAGAATGCAGCTGACTTTTGTACATTTCGAACACGGCAGAAATAAAACTTATTGAATAAGAATTATTTAAGTTTCTTAGCTATCTCAACCCTTTGTTATCGGAAGAAAATAGAAAATTAAAAATTTTATAAAAAGACCCTTTTGTGGCACAAATAAATACCAGGGGAAGGGGCAAAGTGAAATGATAAAATATTTTCAGTTTGCAGCGCCACTTATCAAGCAATCTTTTAACTGAGTTCCTGAACAAATAGTTGATTCCTAACAAGAAATAAGTAGTTCTAAAGATTAACAAAAAAAAAAATGCAAGTTATTTTCGAAATTAGATACATCTTTTGTAATATTCGTGGTTTTTCAAAAACATTTTTCGTTATTATAAAATGATAAAATTCTTGTAATTATAATTTTGAGTACTAGTTGAGGTCTCCTAATGTCCAGTGCAGTACTAATTTAGTTTATGTTTAAAATGTTTTGATTTTAAATGTTTGATACAATGTGTAAAGTGCACGTCGGGCGAAGTGGATGAGACAAACTGAAATAGTAGTTCATTTCATTTTATTAAGCATTCATTTATGAAATCACGAAAGTAGTTTCTCATTTATTAATTAATTCATTTACATTCTTACACTTAATTACTCGCTTGTTTACGCATCCATTCATTTATTTTCTTATTCATTCTCTATTTTATTCACTTATTTATTTTTTCCATATATTAATTTATTCACTTATTTATTTTCTCATGCATTAGTTGATTCACTTTTTCATACAATCGTTTATTTTCCATTAACAATTCATTTTTTTCGTTTATTTACGCATTCATTTGACGAAAATTACTGTTAATTACTGAATAGGAAGTTTTACTTATTTATTTTTTCATTTTTCCATAGCATAGCAGCGGCTTAAAGAGGCTGATCACATTCTACACAAGGCTGCTATCCCGAAAGCAGAATACTGCTAAATCGGCGACGTACGTCGCAGAACAGACATCGGGGATGCAGAACAATTCTATTCAAAATTAAGCAACCAAAAAAAGAAAATAATAATAATAATAATAAAAACGTTATAGTTCGAAAGCGCGCAAAAAAAAAAAACCGTTATCGTTCGAAAGAAAAAAAAACGTTTCGCTCGTAGCCCATGTTTCGCAGAGCAGCAGGCAATAATGTCGGCGCCGTAGCCTGCCATGTGCCATATAGACCACAGCAGACGTGCGGACGACTTGACTTGAGCTTCTGAGGACCTTCCTGTTTTTTTCCGCAGAACTTCAGTGATGACACTTGCGCAGGCTTCGTTTGAAGTTCTGCAGTTCTTCTTATTTGAGCCGCAGAACTTTAGCTACGAAACTTGCAGTACACATTCGTTATTTAAATAATGTTTCCAACGATTATTTTTTTTCCGCATGGGAATCGCGGAGACGCAAACTTAATCTGAAATTCTGCGAGCCGCGAGCCTTCACATTTTGGCCGCAGATCTTAAGGGACGAAGCTTGCGGTAGGCACACAAATCAGTTCTTCAAATTATGTTTGAAACAATTTTTTCGCAAGAGAGTCGCAGGGGCGCAGGTGTTCAATTGAAGTTTTGCAGGTCTTCACATTTTATCCGCAGAACTTCAGTGACGACACTTTGTAGTATATATTAGAAGATATTCAGTTATGTTTAAAACCATGTTTCCTCATGAGGGGATGGCGGGGACGCAAGCTTCGCTTGAAATTTTTCGGGCTTTCACATTTTGGCCGCAGAACTTCAGTGACGAAGCGTATTGTACAAATAGTTTTTCAAATTATGTTTAAAACAATTAATTCTTCCGCGTTAAAGAGTCGTGGGGAGCGGGATTCGTTTGAAGTTCTGCGGAGGGACTACACATTTGATCCACAGAGCTTCAGTGACGCAACTTGCAGTACAACATATAGTTATTCAAATTATGTTTCAAACAATTAATTCTTCCGTGTTAAAGAATCGCGGGAAAACGGGCTTCGTTTGAAATTCGGCCGGCCGCATTTAAGCATACCGTACTCGATTTTGGACATGCGAAAAGATGCACGCCTATCATTGGTCGAATCGACTTGTTGATAGATCTCCCTTCGCCACCAAAACAAAGGCAATGCTATTCTGAGATACAGCCTATATGAATTCGCCCAGTTCTCCATAAAAATAAAAGACGAATATTTGCTTAAAAAATTCATAATTTCGTGGTAGAAAATGATAAGAGCATTTTTATAACAAGCAACATTAAGTTCATGACAGGCAAACTTCTTTGCTAGAATTTGAAAGGAAAACAAATAGCAATAGAGCATGAGAAATTCGTGCCCATCGTATCAAAAAATCGTTTTCTGGTAATTTTGGTTTTTTTTTTAATTGCTTATTTTGATTGTAAATGCTTTTTTAAATATTTTTCAACGCTGTATTTATTAACTTATAAATTAAATTGTGCAGCTGTTAGGTTTTTTGTAGGAATGTGGTTTTTAAAAATGATTAACAGGTAATTATTTATAAGGATAATACAAGGTTTTTTTTTTGAAAACTTTTTCAGGTTATTAAAACTGGCTACTTTAATGTGCATTAAATCTTTTTATGTAAACGTTATACTTTTTTGCTATTAGCGCGAAAGTATTGGCAAATATAATTGAATCATTTGTACAATATATTATTTTGCAAAGGGAAGGGGCTGTTATACATCAGTAAAGCTTTTAACAAGGTTATAAAAATTTGGAATTATAGCTGTCGATTTCTGTAAGTCTGCTGAATTTAATGTTACTTTCACGCGTGTGAATTTAATAGATATAAATATTCCATTTCGTTTCCTATTCTGGTAAATCGTTAGTGGTATCTGTGAATAACTTTGGGGTATATAAAGGCATAATTTGCTCTTCTGCTTGTCTTCCATTCTTTTTACCCCATGAATGTTTGATGTAACTGAAAATTAAGAGAGGGAAAAAATTCATATTTTAAGGTAGCACTAAGTACTTGACAGTAAACTTTTTTTTAATTTTTAAATTAGACGAAATGTTAAACAAACCCAATAAATACGGTTTTTAAGGGGACTAAATCATTTAATTTCTTCATTTAAAATTTATGTACCTTGTCCGCACGAGATACATCATCAGGGCAAGTAATTCGGAAATTTTCTTCATTAATAATTAGTCGGATAATCACTAAAAACGATTTATAGAAATTCCTGTTTAAAGAAAATGTATATGAGCATTTTTAATTGTCTAATGATTAATAATTCTTGAACTGATAACACAGTCGCTAATATATGTACACATATCGCATTAAGAGTAATTATTAAAGAATATCTATACCTTAAAATACAAACACTTGAGTAAACATTTTATATTTTCCCCCTTTTACTTAAAAATAAATTTGTAAGATACTATCTTGTTCGCAAAAAAAAAAAAAAAAAAAAATATGTAAAAATATGAAATATAGTATTTTTGTAGCACTCTCAGAACTGTTTTAGAAGGGCGCGAACATTCATTTTTCCTATCAATCAAGAACAGTAATCCATTACATTTAGAGCACTTGTTTTAAGTTTTAAAAGAAAATTGCATTTCCGTAAATTGCTTTCCGTGTGTACATATAGGTGGCACTACTACGTGTTTTGGGATGATTTTGCATAGAAGTTATTTCTGTGTTTATTTTTGAAACAAAACACTTTTTAGCTTGATTCTAACAGTTATAAATGTTTATTTATTTTACGATGACAAGGCAGCTAATACTTACCCCCCCCCCCTCCTAGCACGACGTATACACTCTGTTTTGACATTTTTCTTTCACTTCCCGTACTTTCCGAACCTATGGGCGGCGATAGGCGATTGGTTGACAGCAATTCGACCAATAATAGGCGTGCATCTTTTCGCATGTCCCAAAATCGAGTACGGTATGCTTAAATGCCGGCCGGCCTACACATTTTATCCGCAGAACTTCAGTGACGAAACTTGCGGTACAAATTAGGTATTCGACAATGTTGAAAACATTTTTTCATCGTGAGAAAATCGCGGGAGGGCGGGGGGGGGGCGGTACTCGCTTGAAGTTTCGCGGTCTTTCACATTTTGGCCGCAGAACTTCAGAGACGAAACTTGCAGTGCATATTAGTTATTCAAATGATGTTTAAAACTATTAACTCTTCCTGTTGAGAGAATCGAGGGGCGCAGACTTCGTTTAAAGTTCTACGGGCTTTCACATTTTGGCCACAGAACGTCAGCAACGAAACTTCCAGAACAAATTAGCTTTTCAAATTTTCTTTGAAACAATAAATCGTTACTCATCAATAAATGGGGGGGGGGGTGTTCGCTTGAAGTTCTCTTTGCGTTTTGACCGCAAAACTGCTGTGACGAATCTTACAGAACAAATTAAGATTTCAAATAATTTTTCCTGCGGAAGAATCGAGGGGACACAAACTATGTCTGTAGTTCTGCGGGTCTTATCATTTTAACCGCAAATTAGTTATTCAGATTGTATTAAAAACAATTTTCCGGTGAGAGAATCGCGGGGGCAAAGCTTTGTTTAAAGTTCTGCGGCATTTCACATATTGCCGCAGAATTGCACTTACGGAACTCGCAGTGAAAATTATTTATTCAAATGATGTTTAAAACAATTTTTTCGCGTAAGAGAAACGCGGGTGGAGGGGGAGAGGAGTCTCCTTTCAAGTTTTTCGGGATTTCACATTTTGGTCGCAGAATTTCTGACGGAGCTTGAAGTAAAAATAGTCATTCAAATTATTTTAAAACAATTTTTCCGCTTGAGAGAATCGCGGGGACGAATTAATTACATTTGAAATTCGTCAGGCTAAAATTAGGAAAATAGGTGTAGTCCAAGCCCCCCCCCCCCCCAATCGGAAAAATGTTGTTTTTTTTTTTTCATTTGTTCTGCGATTTGGAAATTAGTTAACGTCCCAATGCCGAGCTTGAACCTTTTGAACTTGAGTTTTTTGAACTGAATTTCTCGCTTGCAGTTTCGCGGTCTTTCACATTTTGGCCGCAGAACTTCAGAGACGAAACTTGCAGTGCATATTAGTTATTCAAATGATGTTTAAAACTATTAACTCTTCCTGTTGAGAGAATCGAGGGGCGCAGACTTCGTTTAAAGTTCTACGGGCTTTCACATTTTGGCCACAGAACGTCAGCAACAAAACTTCCAGAACAAATTAGCTTTTCAAATTTTCTTTGAAACAATAAATCGTTACTCATCAATAAATGGGGGGGGGGGGGTGTTCGCTTGAAGTTCTCTTTGCGTTTTGACCGCAAAACTGCTGTGACGAATCTTACAGAACAAATTAAGATTTCAAATAATTTTTCCTACGGAAGAATCGAGGGGACACAAGCTACGTCTGTAGTTCTGCGGGCCTTATCATTTTAACCGCAAATTAGTTATTCAGATTGTATTAAAAACAATTTTCCGGTGAGAGAATCGCGGGGGCAAAGCTTTGTTTAAAGTTCTGCGGCATTTCACATATTGCCGCAGAATTGCACTTACGGAACTCGCAGTGAAAATTATTTATTCAAATGATGTTTAAAACAATTTTTTCGCGTAAGAGAAACGCGGGTGGAGGGGGAGGGGAGTCTCCTTTCAAGTTTTTCGGGATTTCACATTTTGGCCGCAGAATTTCTGACGGAGCTTGAAGTAAAAATAGTCATTCAAATTATTTTAAAACAATTTTTCCGCTTGAGAGAATCGCGGGGACGAATTAATTACATTTGAAATAAATAACTTCAGGCTAAAATTAGGAAAATAGGTGTAGTCCAAGCTCCCCCCCCCCCCCCCCAATCGGAAAAATGTTTTTTTTTTTTTTTCATTTGTTCTGCGATCTGGAAATTAGTTAATGTCCCAATGCCGAGCTTGAACTTTTTGAACTTGAGTTTTTTGAACTGAATATCTGAACCGATGATGAAGTATATACATAGTAAGCATTAATAACATACTTATAAATATATTTGTTAAACTAAAGCTTTTAAAATATGAATTAATGAAAATAAAGCAAGAAGTATTTGCAAACTTATGAAATCTTTCTAATTCAAACTCTTCATAGAAAAATGAAACAAATTTCAAAAATAATTATTGTCTTTACCATGGTACTAAAAAATTAAGTTGATTTGGTTGGATTTTTGGCATAAAAGCCTTAATAGGCTATACTAAGCCAAACCATTGTTTAAAAGTAAAAGTGTCAAAATGAAAATATTTGAAGAAAGAGCCTGTAGAATTAAGAAAATTTTTGCTGAAATCAACACATCAATGAAGTTTTAAATTTTGAATAGTAAAAAAACAGAAATCCAATCTGCTGAAGATGGAACACTTTCCCTAACAAGTCTTTCAAAGAAGGATGAAAATGACTGTAGAATCTGAAACGAATATGATTGAAATTTGGACAATCGCGAGGCAATCTCTATTGTATATGCAATACTGTGTGATTGACATTACATGTGTTGCATAAAGGAACTAGTTCATGGCAAAACAGATGTCTATGAGTAAATCTGGTGTGGCCCAAAGAACGAGGTATTACAACTTTTTCTCTTCTGGTGATTTTTGATGACTTGAAATTTTCAACAGAAATCCAATCTGCTGAAGAAGGAACAATTTCCTTAATAAGTCTTTCAAAGAAGGATGAAAATGATTAAAGAAATTGAAACGAATATGATTGAAATTTGGACAATCCGCGAGCAATCTCCATTGTATATGCAATATTGTCTGATTGACATTATGTGTGTTACATAAGGGCAAAACAGACGTCTATGAGTAAATCTGGTGTGGCCCAAAGAAAGAGGTATTACAATTTCTTTTCTGGTGATCTTTGATGACTTGAAAAATTCGTCGAAGGCTGACAAACAGTGCAAATAATTTTGCGACTCTCTCTATTCCAGTTCTTAAAAAAAAAAAAAAAAAAAAAAAAAAAAAAAACACACAAAGACAGCATGTAAGTACGCAAGCATATATGGGTTATTCCAACGAAAATGGTACGAACCATGTCCGAGACTTTAGAATTTTTAAAATCAATATTAATAACTCCCACCCATTAACTATTTTTTATTGGTTCTCCATTTAATTTTGTGCCACCAAGTATCAATTGATTAGGTATAATCCATTTAGAAAGGACACAACAAAAATTATCTTTGCCAGCGGAAGGAGAAAATGATGTGTCCCAGCTTCAAATTGCTAGAATTTTCAATGTGATTTAAAATTAAACTGAAATGTAACAACAAAATAAATGACACTGCAGTGCACAAAAGATGCTTCTAACACCATTTCTGCAGTTTATTACGCAAATGAAAAAAAAAAATCCCCCCAAAACACTATTCTATGCTTTTCTACACTGGCGGAAAAAAAAATCCCAACACCAAGAAAAAATTGCCGTAGAGTAATGAAATTTGGGTAATGCAATTGTCTAGTTAACATGTTTAATTGATTAAATGTACAAGATCACTGGCTAATTTAAGCTCAAGAAAATGCTGTGCAAATGTGAAATTATGTTAATTTAATAGAGGGTGTAACCTCCAGAATTTTGAAGGCAAGCCTGCAAGCGTGCATGCATTATGTCATACAGGTGCCGAATGTCACTTTGTGGTATGGAGTTCTATGCTTGTTGCACTTGCTGTGTCAATACTAGGACCGTCATTGCTGACTGTGGATGATGCTCGAGGTGCCATCCCATGATATCCCATACGTTATCAATTGGAGACAGATCTGGTGAATTTGCAGGTCATGGTAACATGTCAGTACTCTGTAGAGCACATAGCGTTAAAGCAGCGATGTGAGGGCGAGCGTTATCCGGTTGGAAAACGCCCCCTTGAATGCTACTCATGAAGGGCTGTACTACTGGTTAAATTAATAGACTGACGACAAATTTTCAGTCAGTGAGTTTGGGATAACCACAAGAATGCCCCTGCTGTCGTAGGAAATTGCTCCAGAGACAATAACTCCAGGTGTGAGTCCCGTGTGTCTAGGCCGTAGACCGCTTGGATGCAGGCGGTCCCCTGGCCTCCTTCTGACCAATATACAGCCACCACTGGCACTAATTCAGAATCTGTTTTCATCAAAAATTACAACAGATCCCCACTCCGACCTCCAGTGAGCTCTGTCGTGGCACCACTGCCGTCGGAAAAGGCAATGGTTTGCAGTTAATGGAATACCGGCCACAGGCAGCCTGGCTCGGAGCAGTCCTTGAAGTAAACAGTTTCTTACCGTTCCTTGGGTCACGACGGTACCAACTGCAGCTCGAATGTCAGCCGCAGATGCAGTACGATGCGCCACAGCCGTACGCAAGATTCGGCGATCTTCCTTCTCAGTCGTGCCACGTGGCAGCTCGGAACTCGATCTTCTTGAGGTAGTACCATCCCTTGCCCATAGCTTCTAATAATCATGCATGGTGGAAACATTCCCACCCAAGTCTTTCTGCAATATCGCGAAATGAAAATCCACCTTCTCGTAGCCAATTTGTACGACCTCATTTAAACTCGGTGAGCTGTTGATAATGGCTTCTTCGTCTTCTTAAAAGGTATTCCTGGCTAACATGAACGCAATTCGTCCAATTTCACGGAAAAATAATACACACGAGCTTCACAACACGCTTTTAAAACAAGCCTTATTTGCATGTTCTGAGTGACGCCAGCTGCGCCACACTTATGCGCGGAACACGAAATTTCAATCGATGTCATCTTTCAGTTGTATAAACACGCCTACCAAATTTCGTTTATCTAACACAAGTCTTTCTTGGTGTTGGGATTTTTTTTTCCGCCAGTGTATGTTTCGAATTGTCCACTCTGTTACAAGCCTTTTGGAAATAAAATAAACAATTGCATTTAATGTGATATATTTTTCAAAAAATATAGGTAGTATAACTGCCGTGATTAGCTTGCTATATTGAATTATGTCGTCAACAACCAGGGTGAGCCGCATTCTTTTCTTATGTGAGTTAGTTTGAACTGTTGGATGTCCACTCTGTTACAGACGATTTCATGATGAAAAAAATAGATTTTTTCTTGAAGTTGCAGACAGACTTACAGTTTTAGGCTGTTTATTCCACTTTATGCTTGTTCTATGATTCTAGCTTTTCTTTGTGATTATGAATAGATTTTAAAGGCTTATTTATCTACTACTCTGTTACATAAAGTGATCAAAATATTTAATATTCTTCCATAAATGAGTCATGTACTAGTTATTTACACTTCATTATACACAAATAAATTGAAACTCAATTAAAAAAAATATGATTAGTTGGTGGAAATTACTTAAATTGATAATCTTAATATAAGTAAAGAGTTTCAGACAAGATTTGCAACATTTTCTCTGGAATGACCCATATATATATATATATATATATATATATATATATGCGTTTCATTAAATTCTACATTGCAGTACGTTATATGTAAAAAATGAGAAAACACTTTTTGGTAACATTTTGAAGGTAAATATATAATGTATAAATCTATCTTGCAGAACAATTTTGGGCAAATAATTTTGCGTCGCAGAACATCACTAAGTATTCTGCTTTGGGGGCTGCTATATCTTAGCCTTAAACTGTAGCTAAGTACAATAAATAATTTTCTACTAAACATATAAGTAGCTCATCATCTCATCTCTAATTTAAATGAAAACATATTTCATAAAAATATTTACAATTACTACGTAAAAAAATGTTTCTAAAATTATTTCCATCAAACACAAACAACAAGTCAATTTTAGTTGGACAAAGTTCAACCTATTTAGTACTCATTAAATATCCAAACACTTACAAATTCTGCAATCTAAAGAAATCAATCAATTATCATCAGGTTTCTTATTTTAAAACATACCTCAAAAATCTAAATTCTTTACGCTCCCTGACTTGTTTCTCTTTCTTCTTTGGGGTGATGAAAGTGGAAGTATGCATTTTTTGAAGAGTAATCCGGAAAGCAGATAAGCAAAAAAGCAAGTTGTCCTAGCCGATTCCGCTTTTCTTTCTTTGCCCGATGCTTTTGTCTCTTTTCGCGCCAAAAGGAGGAGGAAAAAGGGCCTCAAGCGACAGCACCGAAATCTCTAGGCCCCGGGGCCCCGGGACGCTTCCATGGACGCGTTCCCCGAACAACGAATGAATCATGCAATGAAGACGAAAGAATCAGCTAAGATTCCAAGGCACCCCCCCCCCCCCCAGCGAAAAAGATTCACTTTTACTGACCAGACAAAAAGCAGAGCAGAAGCGAAGCGTCCGTTGTCACCATTCGATTACTTTCGACGATCTTTACTTTCTTATTTTCATTTTTGTTCAACTTCAATGTAAGATATTTAGGAAATTGCGATCTGAGAGTTAATTTATTATATTTCTATAAAAAGCTTATGCATGCTTTGGCATAGATTAAAAATATATATATATATATAAAAAAGATGCTACGGAAGAACATATTTCCTGCACAGGAAACGAGCCCTGAGTGTCCGTGAAACAAATAGAGCCTGTTCTCACCCGAAAAATTTCCAAAATTACAGGCCTAAATAGGTAATTTTGGCCTCCCTTTGGTCGGTCTTTAAACAATCAAATATAGCCTAAAACTGCATGTTAGGACTTATATTTCGAAAAAAATTGCCAAATATCCCACATTTTTGCCCCAAAATGGCACTTTGATCCCTCCTTTCCATAAGGTATAACAATCCACTCCTCAACTAGAATATGGATCTGCCCTTGAGAACTGCCGACACGTATTTTACCATTCGGCAAAATGACATGATTTCCTTCCATCACATAAATGTATGTCACATAAAGTCGCTGACATGATTTATTTTCTTTCAAATGAACTGAACAGTTGTCTACGATCAAACGGTACATGTTTTTATTTTTTCCTTTTTTATAAAAAGTGAAAATGTAAACATGGCTCTCAAAAAAAGCTACTTATTACTTTACTCAAAAATTTTGAATTCAGAATCAAAGCAAAAATGCCGACTTTAGAGCCGAATTCACTGAGTGAACACTTATTATGTCGGCAAATTGAGCAGTCGGCAAAATAAGCATTCGGTGAGCAGTTGAAAAAGTTCTGTGTCTGAGATATGAAATCAACAGAATGAACATGAAGCATTATTACCAAACATGGTATTCTGACAAATTATAAATCTGTGTACATGTGTACTATATAAAAAAGAGAGGAAATGAAGCATTTCGTGAATCCTGAATTTGAAAAAGGAAAAATGCCGATTCTAGTGAATCTGACGATTGACGTCGCCGTAATACATGAGCCTACTCGGTCAAAATTCCCAGGAGATGATACGTTAAAGGGAACAGTCGGTAAAATAATTCCAAACAGTCGTGTAACTGTACATGTGTGATTGAGCATTTTTTTTAATTAAAAAAAGGTTTTGAAAATCTGAAACATTAAAAATTCCGAATCAAACTGATTTTGCCGACTGGAAAAAATCGCTGGGAGGGTGAGACACCCCTCTCACCCCCCCGGTCGCGACGGCCCTGCCTATGGTCCTCCAAATCTTTAATCCTGGTTACGTTTGCAACAAAACGCTGTCGCGTTCCCAGTGGAAACAGAGTCAGCGAACTAACAGAGGCCACCATTTTACTGCCACCAAATCTGACCTTTCCTTTTAAGAAAGCAGTATTATTTTTAGTAAGGCTCGACCGATGGCATTTTTTGGCCGATGGACTGTTGGCCGACTGTTGGCCGATTGTTCAAAGTCGGCCGATGGCCGATTTTTTTCCTCTTCCATCGGCCGATGGCCGATGGTTAAAAAAAAAAATAATTAGAAAAATAAATGTCTATATAAGAGATATGATGGATCATATATTCATTTCATTCTAATTATTTTTCAGTCATTCAGATTTTGGGCCTAAATTTCTATTTTACTACCACTCGACAAAAATTATATATGAGAGAGAGAGACGCAGTAAGTATAGAACTCATTCGTACCATTTGTACTAGGTGTAGTCATGAAGATACTTTCTTACAGAGGCGTAGCAAGGGGTGGGCGAATCGGGAGACCGCCCAGGGCCTCGCGCCTTCCGGGGCCTCGCATCTCCACTTCATCCCGAATTTTTCTCCATCCGAACTTTATTCCGAGACAAAATTTTAAGAAGCATTTCCGAATCATACATTTGAAATTTTTTTTTTTTTTTTTTTTTTACTTGAAAAATAGAAAAAAAAAAAAAAAAAAAAAAAAACGAAGGGCCTCGCTTTGAACCTTTGTCTAATCCAAGTTTTTCTCAACTATTCGGCGCTCTCGCCTATTCAGTGCTCGCAGTTTTAACAGAATCCTTACCTGCATCCTCGTAGAGAACATAAATTTGTTTCATTTGGAGTTGTAGGTTCCCTTCTGCGTTTCTTAAAGTAAATGGGCAAACGTATTTTAAGATACAGGGTGTTCTAAGTTAACTGTCATGACCTTTATTTCCTCAACCGTTCGTCCTAGATGTATACTTCCATTTGCAAAATTGCTCGAAATGAGGAGGAGAGTTAAGATGTGGAAAGTTTGAAGTGAAAAAAATAATTAGTTAAGAAATAAAAAAAATAACTTTTTATAGGGGCTCCGGGCCCTCAAACTTATATTTAGAGAAATAATCTCCATTGAAAAATAATACTAACATAAAAAAATGACATTTGTGCGATCAAAATCCATGGAGAAATGAAACATGAAACTTTATGACTTATACCACTTTACACTAGCGTTATTTTAAGTGATTTTGGGGGCCATATACACGCGAAATTCGCATCATTCAGAGTTCTTTTTTTTTTTTCAAAATATTCTTTATTTTCCTAAAATATATTTAGCTGTAAAAGTTATTTAACATGGGAATTAAGATACGAAAAAAATTGAATAAGAAAGAATGAAAATGTCTTGCTGAATTCGCGAATATAAATTTACCGACTGTATAGTGATTGCTTGAAATAACGTAATCCTTTCACTGCAGAATAAAATCGGCTTAACTAGGTGCATTTCGTTAAGGCTTGAAGTTACGATGTACACTACGGAACAGTATGTAGAAATGGTGTTGCTTTACGGACAATGAAATCGCAATGTATATTATTTCTTAGATTCTACATATTTCGTGTGTTTAATATCTTTGTATGAAATTGTATAATACTTTACCTTGTCTTGTTATGTTTTGTAGTCTCGTATCATCTGTATTTATTTTTGAATACAATGAGAAGCGAATGTTTTCTGATATGGACGAAACAAATTTCATTATCGTAAATCTAAAAGCTCGTTATTCCTCTGGCAGGGCGAAAATTTTCTTTTGTCAATTTGTTTACGGGCCTTGCGCATTTAAAACCCGAATATCTCCGCAAATTTTGATCGCACAAATGTAATTTTTTTTGTGTTAGTATTATTTTTCAATGGAGATTCTTTCCCTAAATATAAGTTTGGGGACCCGGAGTCCCTATAAAAAGTTAGATTTCGTATTTTTTGACTGAATTATTTTTTCGCTTCAAACTTTCAATATTTTTACCTCATTTTGAGCAAATTTGCAATTGGAAGTATGCATCTAGGCAGGGCCGATCCTAGGGTGTCGGCCGCCCGTGTGCAAAGATCCAATGTGCCGCCCCTGAGGCTCGTCAATGGGGGAGGGGGGTATTTTGCTGTAAAACTTGCATTGAGTATTTTGCACCATTGCCCCCCCCCCCCCCGTAGCAGAAAAGTTTTATATGACAGGCCTGCTGCCTCTCAAGACATTTTCTTCCTTTTATGACGAAAACTTGAACATTATTATTCATTTGCTTGTATGAGAGTAAAAAGTAAAACATTCAAATAAAATTTGAAGTGCAAAACTTTACTCGTTGGTCACTTGATAGGTAATTATAGCGACAAAATACGCAAGCAAAATAATAAAGAAACAATATTATTACAATTGAAATAAAAACAGATATTTTAAAATTAGAAAAATGATCTACAAAATTACTTTTCTGGCTTTCTGAGATGCAAATTTGTCTATACATTTCAGTAAAATCAATTTTTCTGATATTTCGGATTCAATGGAGATAATGGCCAAATCTGAGAGCCTTTCCCGTGTCATACTATTTATTAAGTGATTTCTTTTTTAAGTGATTTCTTTTTTTAAGTGTTTCCAATAATTCAGTTGGCTGCTTTTTAGCCTGCTTTCCCGTTAAAAATAAAAGAGACGACAAAAGTAATAAAAATGGCTTAATGCATCTAAAAAATATCGCCAAGTCCAAAAAATATCGCCAAGTCAAAATACGCAAGTCAAACAAGTCAAAAAAACAAAAAAAAAAAAAGAAATAAATGTCGAAAAATTAAAAATTTGAAAGTAGGGTATTGAGATGGGGAATTTGTGTGTCGGTCGGTCGGTCTGTCTGTCCCCCCCCCCCTAATAACTTTTGAATGAACATTCCGATTTGAACGAAATTTTTTTTGTTGGAAAGATCTCGGCGAGTACAGCTCATTCCCATATTTGATTTTTCGATTTGAACAATTTTTGGTTCAACTTTGAGCCGTTCAAACAACCTGTCCCGCGATATTAACTTTTTAGTTAACAGTCCGATTTGAACAAACTTTTTTTTTGTTCGAAAGATCTTTTCAAGGATACTTCATTCCCGTATCTACATTTTCGATTTGAACAATTTTTCGTTCAACATTGAACCGTTCAAACAAGCTGTCACCCCTAATAACTTTTGAGTGAACAGTCCGATTTAAACATTTTTTTTTTGTTCGAAGCATCTCGGCAAGGATACTTTATTACCGTATTTAAAATTTAAATTTTAACATTTTTGATTCAACATTGAACCGTACAAGCAACCTTTCCCCACATAATAACTTTTAATTAAACCGTCCGAATTGAATAAACTTTTTTTTGTTCGAAAGATCTTATCAAGAATACTTCATTCCCGTTTTTAAATTTTCGATTTGAACCATTTTTTGTTTAACATAGAACCGTTCAAACAAGCTCTTATCCCTAATAACTTTTGAGTGAACAGTCCTATTTAAACAAACTTTTTTTTGTTCGAATTATCTCGGCAAGGATACTTCATTACCGTATTTAAATTTTCAATTTGTATTTTTTCGTTCAACATTGAACCGTTCAAGCAACCTTTATCTACCTAATAACTTTTAAGTGAACCGTCCGAATTGAATAAACTTTTTTTGTTCGAAAGATCTCGGAGAGACTCATTCCCATATTTCACTTTTCAATTTGAACCATTTTTCGTTCAATGATGAACCGTTCAGAAAAAAATTTAACATGAGCGCCTACTGGGAAATTTAAATTGAATGTTGATTCTGAACTTAAAGGCGGATTTCCTTCAAACTAACTTTGTAAGAAAACGGTTTTGATAAAAAATGAATGTAAAGTACTTTTCTGAAAAATCTTCTGTGAGGACTGATTCCGACTCCGACTCCGCAAGCATGGCGGAAATGCAGGCTCAGAAAAAAATTACTGACTGGGCAGACGATTTTTTGTTTATTTATTCATTTTTTTGTTTAATTTATTATTATTATTATTATTATTATTTTTATTTTTTTTGGCAGACGATTTTTTTTGTTTACAAAAATTTTTCATTCACGAGAGCATTTTATTCTTTATTTATATTTAACAACTGGCAACGGATTAAAAATAAAATTCGAGACATTTTATTAACGAACGAGGTTTTTTTCTTTCTTTGATAAAATGTGTTTTGATGTTCTTTGTACTTTTATTTATTTATTAATTATTTTTTCTTTTGAAAACGATTGTGAATTTTTTCTACGGAAGAACTATAACAGTTACATTCTTTAAAAGGTGCGACAAAACTTTATTTACTCGTTTATTTACTTTTTACGTGTCCATTTCATCTGATGAGAGGGATATATTTTGCTTTTAGAAATCAGCTTTAAGTGCTATAAAGGTATGTTTGACATAATTTTCAGTTTCAGATATTCAAGAGAATATTGATCAGATGCTAGAATGCCGATGTCGATGTACGGGAAAGTAGGCTCGTTTAGTTCTTGACAGAACTTCTTGTTATCTTTAAAAATGTCTTTGAATGAATTTATCTTATTGAAGAGTTCTAAGCTATCGATGTTTTTTATAATAATTTCATCTTCCTGCACTTGCAACTTAATATCTATGCAGGCTTTCCTGAGATCATCCCTAGATATGTCATTAAACTCATACAAGAAGCAGAATATTGAGTAGCACTCAGACTCAGATAGTAATATAAAGATTTCATTTATAGAAGAGATTGCATAAACAAGAATAGCAAACTAAAAAGCAGTCTTGAACTGCTGGAAGGGGTTTGAGATTGGTTCATCGCAGCCCTCGTAATAGAATAAACGGACCTTTTCCTGAGCTTCAAGATAGGAAATTCGGGATCAATGCCTAAATCTTTAGGAAGTATTGTTGCTGCGTCAACATTTTTTTTTAAATTATCGTCAGATCTCTGGGAAACTAAATAGTTTTTAAGATTACCTAGAGCTTCAATGCATTCCTCGATGTTTAATTTAGGATTTTGAAGCATTTTACTCAATACGTTAATTCTTGATAACAAATTATGCCAAATTAAAATTTAACACAAAAATTTAAACCTTTCAAGACTTTTAATTATCGATACAGCACCCAATTTTGTCTTCGTGTCTCTGGTGGTATCTTCAATTAAAGCATTTAAAGCAGCAATAATATTTTTTAAGTCTTGTTTTAAAGGTTAAATAGCATTGGTGATACCTCTCTCCCATCTTGTTTCACTTAGCGGTTTTAAAGTTAGACCTTTTACGTGTTTTTTAAGTCAATTCCATCGATATGGGGAAGCAGAAAAGTAATTATACACCTCTTGTACCAACTCGAAAAAAGCAGAAATTTTACCACTGCTAAAAAGCAGTGGTAAAAGCGACTGGAGCTGGCAGCGTCATTAACGACGAGATCCAATGTATGAGATGCACACGACACGCTAGGATTGAAATCGAGTAGCCGTTTCTGAAGTCCTATATTTTTCCCGTTCATATTGGACCCATTGTCATAACCCTGACCCCTTATGTCTTGAACCTCGAGCTACAAACTTGGTAATAACGTCTCCAATAGAAAATTGCACAGATTTTCTAAAGTAGTATTTGTTACGGGAAAAAAGTCAAGAAAAAATTTAAAGATTTCTACCTTACCGTCAGTAGTATACACACATCTAATTACGAATGTTATTTGCTCTGTGAGACTAATGCCAGGTGTGCAGGTTTTGGGAAAAGAGGCCGCTTCTCCGCTCTTCCGCACGTGCAAGTACATAGCATGACTCAAAGATCAGCGCATAGATATGCAGGAAAAAAACTTGATGTGAGAAAAGTTCAACGATAGGCCTCTCATCGTTTTTTTTTCTTCTGGAAATTTTTATTTATTTGTTTTTTTCTTTTTTTATTATTCGGAAATGCTTGAATTTTTTTTTTCGAAAAAACTTTCTTTAGAAAAATACTGCATGCGGCCTACGGCCGCCCCTTGCTTTGGCCGCCCTCGTGCGGTGCACGAGCTGCACACCTGCTAGGATCGGCCCTGCATCTAGGACGGACGGTTGAGGAATTAGAGGTCATGACAGTTGACTTGGAACACCCTGTATATACAGCAACCATGGGGGGTACCGTGTATATGATAAAATTTTGGAGATAAAGGGTTAAAGCGCGTTCTCTCTCTCTCTGTTTCGGGATTTTTGCGCCATTAAAGGCCTCAAAACGCCTTTTTAGTTTATGTTTGGTAATGTTAGTAGAAGGAAAAAAGGTTTTAGGGCTCTGCAGGAAATTTTTTGGCATTGAGGATCAAAAATGCTATTTTAAATTATCTTAGAATGTTAGGGAAAATGGTCAGAAATTCGATAACTATAGTTTCTAAAAACACATTTTCAAATTATCTTCTTTGAAGGAGTTAGATACAAATGATGAAAGTGGAGAGACCTGTACCAGAAATTGCTTGAAGTTTAAATTCCTAAAAAAACAATTATCGTAGAAGAGGTAGATGAGCTTTCCTAATAAAATTTACGAAAATTGAAGTTGCAAAAATGCAACTTTTGGTTATTTTTCATGATATTGGGGTGCAAAAGGGGGATCAGATGCTCTCACTTAGAAATTTTCGTTAACTTAGTGAACATTTAAGATCTCTTTGTTTTCGTCAAGGGGTCATGATCTCCTTTTGCTTCCGTGCTTGAAGTTTAATATTTCTTTTTAGCGTTTTTGGGAGGGGCCAGGGCAACTTCGGCGTACCCCTTATGCACAACAGGAACGAACGATATTAATCACCGGAAAATCTGTCCCATTTGAAAAGAAGGGGGGGGGGAGAGAAAGGAACATAAGGGGCCACTAGAGGACATGCAAGTTTTGCAGGAAAGAGAAAAAATGTCATAGCTTTTAATTTCCCACCTATAAGCCCTTCAATTCACCAGTTTTTGCAAAGAAATATTCTCTTTTTTTTAACTTTAAAAACGATTTTGAGCGCAAAATTATTGCAAAATACTATCAATAAGCGACTCTTTTTTTCAAGTAATTAGTTTTGAACAAACACCAACCGAATAACTACTTTTTAAAAATCTCTCTCGATTTTGGCCCTTGATATATGCCCTTGTGTGTAACCAAGCAGTAGTGATGTAATGGAAAGTAGACTTCGCAGCTAGGTGGGGTTCCGTGATGGCATAGTCATAGGGTCTCGATCGAAGCTGAACTAGACTCAAGAACACGACTACATTGTGTTTAGATATTACCCACTGTAACTAAGTGGACGAGTTTTTACACCCAGCACTAGAGTCACCAGTACGTCCATGAGGCCCGGTCTCGACCCCCTAATCGGGCCAGGGGGCAATGTGTCACCATTTTTTTCCCCAAGGGCGATGCTATAGGGCCCCAAAATCAGACTAGAATCGAAAGCGCGAATACATGTTTTTAGAGATTACCAACTATAACTAAACGAACCATTTTTTTGGTGTGCACTGTAGTTCGCCTAAAACTGATAACGCGACGTACTTTGACGAGTGGGTCACGCCCTATGGAGAGAGATAACGTCAATCAAAGGAGGGGGACGATTTCCGGATTTCAAGAAGGGTTTTGCAGGGATTTTTTTTTTTGTCCCTACCAACCCCCTTTCCACTAGAAACGTGTTGGTGGTTGTTAAGTTATGAGTCGGCCATTTTTTTTACTCCTGCTTTCTGTATGGTCGATAACATCTCAATAATGAGTATCCGATACATCGAATCGACCCGGGGAGGCAAACTTTTAATTTATCAAGAGCACATGTATAGGATATTCTTGTTAAAGTTTTGAATTTGTTAGAGTCATGTACGTGCATCGTGCATTCTTTCCCCTGAACGCCAATGAACTGAAAGTCTTTTTGAATCCTTTACATTATGATGGATATATGTTACTTCAAAAACCTTCATTAAGACATAGCTGTTCCCGCGGTGTCACCCGCGTTAATAAGACAACAATCAATTAAAAAAACTATTTTAATTACATCAAGCTATAATACGTATTTTATACATGTTATATTTATTATATGTATTTTATATACATATAAAGGCTTTCTCCCTCCCTTCCATAGATGCTCGCTGCACTAGTGGTTGTAACTACGAACAAATTCTTATCTTTCAGTTAATTTTCAACAGGGAAGTCATGCCAGATCTATCCTATAAAGGCAATGTTAATTTATAGAAAAGTAAACTGTAATTAGTATTTGCAATCATCATCTCACAGTGACAGTAAATATGTTGAGACCTACCATTTTTAATTTTTCCAGGGTGGGCGAGGGGTCACAGGGTCATATTCAATGCAAATTATGCTGAAAAACAACCACCATTTATTTGTAAACGTATTCATTTCTTTAAATCAAAGGATGAGGGGAAATTTTCTCCTCCTGACCCCACAATATGACTGGCCTAGCTATCTTACTACTGTTCTGAGGCTTATATGTCTGATTGTTGCTCTGAGATGAGATGGAATCATATTTTAACTCCTATTAAACTATAGGTAATCAATGATGAAAAGTTCATTAGAAAGAAAACGCATTAAATTCAATTAAATTTCTTCACAAGAATTAGAGAATACACATTTGTTTTTCCGAAACTGAATAGCATAAGCAGGTTTTGAAACATTTTCTCCTAATCTATTTCAAGTTTTTTTTTTTCTTTTTTTTAACAATTATTTAAAAATATTTTAATTGTTCATCAAAAACCAATGAAATTTCAAATTATTTTTCTGATTTTACTCTCAATTGTAATTTGTTAAAATTATACTGTTTTTTAGTAAATTTTTTGCTATCCAGCAATTTGTTCTAGTTTTGTCAGTTTTTTTTTTTTTTTTTCATTTTTGCCGGTTTTTAAAAGTTTCCCCAATGTCCCAGCAAAAATACCATTTTTCCGGCAAAATGCCCAACCCTATTCAAAATTGAAAGAGGATGGCCATTTTGAGACAAAAAATTTGAATTTTGAGCTTTTTGGATTTTTTTTTTAATTTCAAAACCCCGCCTGTGTGAATTCTAGTGTATTGAGGAACCTCTGTGCCAAGTTTGATGAAAATCCGACGAAAACTGGATTTGTATATGGAACAAACCAAACAAACAAACACACATACATCCATTTTTATATATATAGACTGAAACTAAAATCGTAAAAATGACTACAGCATTTTTCAGATTGCATATCAAGTCTAAAATCAAATGCTTAACCAGAAATCGAATTATAAGTATATCCAGGGCCGCCGTTTGGGGGGGATACTGGACCTCTAGTACCGGGGCCCGGAGCTTTGGGGGGCCCGTAAGGTTATGAACATGTTTTTCCAGTTTTAGTGTCAATAATTTCATCAAAAAAAAAAAAGGAAAGCTGTTAAAAAAAAAAAAAAAATCCCGCTTTCCATTGCCGATTCTCAATGTGAAACAATTGCTAGTACAAACACTAATGAATGAAACACGATTTTTTTGCGCAAAGAAAATTGCACCTCTTTTTAAAATCATCTGGCGATACAAATAACGTGAAAATAAAATCAGGTGCACACTTTCGTAATTAAAAAAAAGTTTTTCCGTATTTTTTTTTCTCTCTTTCTTTTTTTTACAATTGCAAATGTGCTGAAACGACGGCATAAAAAAAAATGCAATTTGGGGGAGGGGGTGCATGGGGGGGCCCCGCATTAAAATTAGTACCGGGCCCCATCGCTGGTAATGGCGGCCCTGAGTATATCAATGTATCGAAACTATTTTTGGGCTGATACATAGGATACGTTTTCTTTATAAAGTAAGAAGAGTACACAGAAATAAAGTTTTGGTTCTAAGGTGGGGAAAAAATTTTCCTTTCCCCAGCTGCTGAGCATAGGCGGACTTAGGCTGCAAATTTTGGGGGTGCAACAGTGCCAGAAATCGGGTGGGGGGAGGACCCCAGGACAACAAGCTAGTGGCGCAATCAGAAAACATGTTTAAGCAGGGTTTGAAAAAACCCAACCCGCTGGGGTTTTGATGAAAAACCCGGACTTTTTCGAGCTTTTTCAAAAGTCATTTTAATATCATTCTCTATTCAAACATTGAATACCAAACAACTGCTTGCTACGTAAAATTTTTAAAGAGTCGGAAGAGCCACGAGGAGAGGTCACTGTGACTCCCTAAAGAATTTTTTATTTGGAAAAAGCATTGCTATATTGATTTTTTTTAATTAATTTTATTATATTTTAAATTAATATTGAATTGAATTTGTGGATTTAAATAGCTCCCATGTTTATTTTGATCCTCTAAATATTCAAATAAATAAATAAATAACTGAAATTCATATGCACAGTTTTAAAGGAAGATGCCTTTTTCTGGACCACGTATGGACCGAGACTAAATATCATAACACTCTACATGTTATAACTAAACTGATCAATACCAATTTCTAGGCTTAGTATTGATCGAAATATTTGTAATGTTTAGTTTGTTCCTGAAATAAATGTTTTCAATATGCAGTAAATTGTGAAAAAAAAAAACACTTCACCAACATAGTGTATCATTTCAAGCGGGCCACTCCCAAAAATCTCGGGTGAGTTTTTTTCGGGCTGGGCCCACGTTAGCGAATCCTGCTTTTAGGTTTTTCTCTATTTGATAGGCAGGTTTGGGGATTATCCCCAGGAAAATTTTTGATATTGTAATCCTGAAAATGCAATTTTAGATGGCCTCTGGTGCTGTGAGGGGAAAGAAAAGTTCACAGGAACTTCCACATAGAATTTTGGAAATTGAAGGTATAAAAACGCGATTATTGGCGATATTTGTTGACGCTCATTTAAGGGATGGGGTTTAGCTTAAGGACTGTCCCCGATCAATTTTTTGAAAAATAGAGCAAAATCGATCGCCTTCCCCGCAACTTTTCGAAGTTGAAGTTCCAAAAACGCAACTGTAGACAAACCTTGATGATGCTACGAGAGAAGCGTTCTGGTTCTCTCTCCAGGAAATATCTCGAAATAGAAGTCCTAAAAAACGAAGTTTTACAGCAATATTCAGTAATGTTAAGAGGAGAGGTTGTAAGGCTCTCCCGCCTTAAAGTTTTTCAAATATTAGTTTTTTCATTTTCAGATTTCATACGGAAGCGTCAGCCACAGCCTGCTGTGCCAAAAAGTTCTCCTCTTTACACTTTTCAAAACTGTAGTTTAGAAAACCAAAATTTTAACGATTTTTAATGATGGAGAAAGGGTGGTTGGGGTAGCCCTTGTCCGAAAATTTTCCAAAATTGAAGCTTTAAACATGTGAGTGTATGTAATATCATTAATGGCGCACCAACGAGGGGGAGCTAAGGGGCTTAAGCCCCTCCCAGAAGAACAAAAATGAAACCCCTTGGTCTAACTGCTCTAACTGCTCTAACTGATCTAACTCCCTAACTGCTTGAAATGCGTTTTTTGGACTTAATTTTTGGAAATTTGACAAGAGATAGCCCCTAGCCCCTTTCTTAATTTAACCAAAAATGACTAGTTTTTCCCCTAGGAAGCAATCCTATGTGCGCCACTGAATATCATATTTGGTGGCGTTAAGGACACAGCAGTCTTTCAAAATTGATGTTTCAAAAATTAAATTTAAAGCGATTTTCAATCTTTTAAGGTGTTTGGTATTTGGGGGATTTTTCCTGAAAATTTGGCTGAATAGCTAAATTGAAGACCAGGACATGAAATTTGATGCTCCGTAATTAATAACTTTGGCGGGGTAGAGGACTTCCGAGAAATAGCATTTCGAAGACTTTCTTATTTTCAGACAAAATCAAAAAAATAAATAAATAAAAAGAAAAACAGGCAGAAATGAAATTGAAAACAAGAGGATAGGGCGAGAGGGGGTGGGGGCGGCATACAATTAGCTGAGTAACAATCTGATGCTGTTGAAAAATTTAGGTGTAGAGATTTTTTTTATTTTTGAACGAAATTAAGATGTTTTCTCAACATTAGGTATTTTGGTGCCTTTTCCCTAGACGCGTTCTTACCTTCTATTCAACAATAAAGAAAAATTTTTTAAAAATATCAACTCAGCATTCTGGAGAAAGGGTGGGAGGAAGGGAGCAAGAGCATCGTGGCCCCCTCTGGTTGGTGGTGTGGTTAGAGCGGACGTGGTCAGAGCGGACACATAAGATTTCGTGGTCAGAGCGGACACTGCGAAACTCATCGTGGTCAGAGCGGACACATTTTTTCCCCATCATGGAACAGATAAAGGTTGCAGATAAATAAGTAAATAAATACTTCTAAAAATCACAAATATAGTTTAAACCAGTATTTTAAGGCAATTTTACAAAATGATAAGCTGCGCATGCGCAACGCATCTCAAATTTTTCGCCAAACTAGTGAAGATTCATTTTACGATGTGCGCTCCAACCAAATGTAAACTAACGGCAACGCCGCGTGGTATCAGCTTTTCGCCGAGTGTATTTTTTTCGTTGCTTATTGTTTTTTACTTTTTCCAAAGAAGATTTTTCTTTTTTTTTTTTTTTAACTAATGTTTTTATTTAGAAAAAAAAGCGGGAAATGACTCAACATCAATTTTTTAAAAAATGCTGATTTTTGGAAAACGAAAGCAAATTGCTATGGATTATTTTGTGTGACTTTTCTTTCGTGTTTTTTTAATTGTAACGAAAATCACATGCATTTACCCTAAAATCATAAAATTCCGAAACATGTGTATTCTTCTCTCTTTTTTCTTAACATAAACTCCCATGAAGTAGTAAAAGATGAGAAACGTTTGAAGATTAAGAATGAGAGTATTTGTTCAAGAAAAATGATTTTATGTTGTTTTTTTGTGTTGTAACACCAGGTTTTTTCTTTTTTTTTTTTAAACATAATTCTAAGAAAAGAATAATTACCCTTCGGGTTTTAAAAGTAAAAGAAATTCTAGCAAAATTAGAAGCACAAACATGCAAGAACGTGCAAACACGTGTTTTGGAGTTGCAAGGAACACCTTTTTAATGCAAATTCTTAAACCTATAGTTAAACATACATATTTCAAAAAAGAAAAAAAAAAACAAGCTGTGTGTAACTTTTTAAAGTAACACAATACACAATATTCATCATTATTAACAATCAGCCATCAGCTGAGAATAAATAAGAGGGAAAAAGTTCCCCTTTAAGGAAATTCGTACAGCAACAATTATGTAAAATGAACTAAACTAAATTAAAATGCAAAATCTTGCATACATGTGGTTTCGAGTTCACACGAAAACCTTTTATTAACCCATATCAAGAGTGGAATTTTAAGGGGGAGGGGGGGAGAGCAGAATGCTTTCGGTTTTAAGGTTTAGGGGAGAGAGAGGCACTTTTCAACGTTTTTTTGCAAAATAATTTTTTTTGAAGCAATACTGCATCAGAAACTTCAGTTCACAGTACTATTTACTGAATTCATGCTTCAGTTATCTTCTCATTTTTTTTTACAATTTTTATTTAAATGCAAGTTATCAAATTTTGCATCTTAAGTGAAGCATGAACTTTGTTAAAATCTGCCCCTCACTTACATTACACAAAATTGTTGATAACATGATTTTGTCGGGAAATAAATCGAAGTTGATGGAATATGTGAACAAAAATACAGCTCGTATTGTATTACAGTAACCCCTCGTAATACAAGTAAATAAAAGTAAAATAAATACTAAAAGTAAAATACATAAAACAGATACAAGTAATTACTAATAACTACTAATTAACCTTTATTATAAAGGCATAACTATCATTTACCATTGGATTTAGTCCAACCCAGTTACAAAACTTAAACATTTCAGACATTTTTCTAAATTTTTTGATGTTTCGAATTCCGTAAGGATGTTGTCAATTCTTTCATCCAATTTTACGTATGCCTTTTTCCTTTTTATTCCAGGGTAAATATTTTAAATTGTCCTGAATAAACATTTGACTGATTAGAGAAATAACACAACAGGTGCTAGAATGTCCGCTCTGCCCATCCAGCTCCCCTCACGTGTCCGCTGTAACCACTGTCCACTCTGGCCACGTCCGCTTTGGCCACGTAACCCTCTGGTTGCGCCACTACAATAAGAAGTCGGGGGGGGGGGGAATACTTCTATGGAAAATTTTGAAAATTTACCTTAAAAATGCTGGTTTTCAGTTGATTTCAGGACAGATTTTACTGATAAAGTTATTACAGTCCCGTTGTTTTTTAATTTGTAATTTTTGCCATGGTAGTTTTAAAGTAGAAGAAATTGTAATGATGTGCCAATAAATACCCAATTACGGAGTATACACTCATTCTGAACTGCAACACTGAACAATAAGGTTTTTTTCCAACTGTATTTCTTGGAGAAACATACTTAATTTCATTTTTTTCAAAATCCAGCCAAAAATGTTGGGGGGGGGGCGGCGCACCCCCTGGCACCCCCGTAAGTCCGCCTATGCTGCTGAGGGCAATGTAGAATTTAACGTTAGGCCTAGCAACTTAGCAAAAACGTTTTCTCCCTTGTAGAAGTTAGGGATGTTTGGAAGGATTTTCTCCCTCTATCACAGAAGTTTCCCCATTCGCACATTTTTTTTCCCTGCGTCCAGCGACAGTCATCACCTGTCCAGCTCACCTTATCGGTCCCTATTGTACTCTCCTAATCCTCGGCCCCCTGCGGCTCATGGTGACAGGTTCGAGATAAGGGGTTAGGCGGATTCCAGTATGTACCATTTTTTTACACGCAGGGCCTGATTTACCAAAACAGCCTAGTCTACATGGCCTGAAAACTGACTAGGCCGTGGCCTAAGGCCCCCACTTTTAAGGATCCCCCAAATAGTTAAAATAGTTTTAGTCAATAGTTCTAGCCAACCCATCTACTCAACCTTAGAATGAAATTGTAAGGCTGACTAGATGAAACCCTCAAAAAGGGTTAGTTTAAATAAACTCCCAATAAGTTAGTTGGGCTTTGGAATTCTAGTGGCCCCATGTTGGGCCAGGTGATTCAATTTTTTCACAAATATTTTGAAGGACGATGCCAGAAGGCCGCTAACTTCGATTAGAATCTAAAGCACGAATGCATTGGTTTTAATTTCCAACTGTAACTTATCGAACGAGTTTTCTAACACTCGGAACATGATTTCTTAATAGACAAGTGACTAGGGATGAAAATGGTCGGAAAAAAACCGGAAATTTTCGGAAAAAACCCGGTTTTTTTCCGTTTTTTTCCGAGGAGGTTTATTTCCACTTCGGAAAAATTGGTGTCCCCAATAATTGGCCCACCCCTCTATTCAAGCATAAACTTGACGAGTGTGCACGCCTTCCGGAGAGGATTAGTGTCAATCGAAAGGAGGAGAGAGCAAGATAGGGAAACTTAGGGATTTCCCTTGGTTAAACTTTCCCCTGCCCAACCACGTGCTGGTCATTTTTGATATCTTTCCTCCATACTATACTGCAAGTGCATCCAGCATCCAGCTCCAAAATGGAGTTCGGTTTTGTTGATTCAGAAAGAGGAGGAAAACTATTAGTATGCAAAGATTCACGTAAAAAATGATACGTCTCATTGGAAGTGCACGAACCGTTTGTGATAATCACAATCACCAGCCGGACATCACAAATAAAAATTAGAAAGACCTACGAAAGACGACGCTTTTTAAATTTCAAATTCAACCCCCCTCCCCCTATATCCCATGCAGTTGGAAATGCTTTACTGATTACAAAAATACCATTCCTTTTTCTGTACCATCAAAATTGAGTAAGCTGTAGCATTTTAATTGTTTTGAACCGTACGCCATTACATCGCATGAACGAAGAATACAGTAACTCATTTTTATTGTCATTTTGAGAATATATCTCCTAGCTGACAAAGGGAGGAGCATAACAAGATACTACACATACCTTGTACACAAAACTTTAACCTTCTACAGTATATAGTTTTTGAAATATACAATTTACACACATACTAATGTATTCATACAGACTTCACGAGAAAACTCACATTACTTCACTCGGTGATGGTCAAAATGGATATTTCGGCTGCCCATACATTGATTGGTACACATTCACTTGCAGATGAGCAGAAATACAGCTGAATGTACTTTTGAGGGTGGGTAAAATGAAAATTTAGACGAAAATTGTACAAAAATGTTTTTTGCTTATGCATTAAGTTCTGTAGTTTGTATGCGGAATTTAAAGAACATTTATTCAAAATGTGTGCTAGGCTAAAGAAAAAACTTAGATCAAACTAAGACATTAACTAATATTGAAAAAAATAAAGGTTATGAAGCAAATGATATATGAATCAAGAAGGTGAAGTTCTGAAGTTATTTTTTTACCAATGGAGCAAAAAAGCTTTAAGAAACGGTTTTTGAATTGATGACTTGAATCAAGAAAATTATTGGGCGGGGAGGGGGGGAGGGTTAAAAATTCCTGTGAGAATATTTACTGGGTTATTTTTAAAGTTTCAAAAAGTTTTATTAACAATTCAACAGTTGCATAAATTAAGCCCTGAAATTAGCTTCTTTATTTTATTAACGATTAAGTTTATAGTTGCTATTATTTATTTTGGTATTGGCTTAAATTAAAAAGCTTATCCCACCAATTAATCTAATACCCTAACCCAGACGTAGCAGTTATTATAAGATAAGCAGTTATAATAAAAAAAAAATGCTCTTGCTCAACGACTATTCCAAAAATAAGTTAGCATATAAGGCATTTTTACTTTCATACTCGGTATCGAAAAATTGAATTTTCATTCCTTAAAAAGCTTTTTATAGTTTCTCCAAACAAAAAACGTCTTTAAAACATTGAACAATCTTTAAAATAAAAACAAGTCCGTTCGTTTAAAGGAAAAAAAATATCATTTCTGTCTGAAACAAATTTATTGTTAAACCATAAAAAAATTCAAAAGAAAATTCCATTTAAAACATTTAATGCCGACAAATTGCCGAATTATAATAGCAACGTAAGTAATAATAATTGCATGATAAAAATGGACAAAATGAAACTCCAATACGCTTGTCTCCCAAAATCAAAAAGACTTTTGGATCAAAGGAACAAAATATTCGAAATTATTAGAGCTTTAGTTTTTTTAATTCTTTTTGTAACTTATTTTTGTTGCGAAATGAGCAAATCGGCTGTGGCTCACATGTCACAGATTTCAATGAAAATTTTTATTACGGTAAACCATGCATATCTATGAGGAAATGCAAAGTATGAAAGTTTAAAAACTGTTTGTTGCTTTGCTATTGACATCAGAAATTAAGGCTCACGCTAAGCCTAAATTTTCATAGTTCATAACAGCCTGTTTGTGACTCTATAACTCTTAAAGTTATAAACATACATATGTATTTAAAAAAATAATATTTTCACATTCTCTGGAAAAATTTCTGTCAGTAAAGATGAAAATTAAATTTATTTGGAGCTTTTATTAAGTCAGATATTAACAAAGATTGAAATCTGTTATGTTTTCTTCAGGATTCAAACAACTCTGCTAGCTCTTTGAATGAAAAAATAAGAGAAAAAAGCAATACAAAGCGTAAAACTATCTATTACTAATTACCTGGGCTAAGTTAATAATTGGTGTCAAATTTTTTAATGATGAAATCGTACTTTGAAAAATTGAAATTTATCGAAATTTTCAGTTCTTTCACTTTTTTACATGCTAGTTTGAACAAAAGGGAATGCTCCTAATTTGCTCATTTTGAACGGAGCTTGTTGAAGTGTATTTTATTTAATATCAAATTTTAATTAGTGCTTTTTTGCGTATTTTTGTCATTAGAATAACTTGAATTCAGGTAAAATTTCATCAATGAAACCATTTATTGTAAGTTTAGAAAGACTTAATCATTTCTTTCGTGTTTCCTTTTCTTGAAAAAGTGTTTATAAAGTATTTGCTGAAGCCTTTCCATAATTATTGTGAAGTGTATTGTTTTCCAGTATGAAAAATTATATTTAATTGTACAAGTAAAAGTTGCTTTTTTTTAACAATCTCCACCCGTGATGTGAAGAAAGAATAACAGGTTACTTGCGATAAAACCTATCATTTCAGTATCTGAGCAAATCTTCATGGAGATTAAAAGAAACTTTTTGGACAGAATAAAAATTAGAAAAAACATCTACTATTTCAGCCATTTATTGATTATATTATTATTTGTATTTCTGGAGATATAACTTTTATCCACAAGATTCCCCCCCCCCCCACCATAAGTTCCACATCATACCTGCACATTTTTAGAAATTGAAATTAATGCTGAATACACTTGATTTTGCTCCTTTAGTCGTTTATCTGTTCCTTTGAATTCCTCGAGCTTCACATAAAATATGAAGAAAATGTTGTTTCTGTCTATTTAATACAAAGCTAAGAAATCAAAAAGGCACTATCGAGCTTCTTCACAAATAGTAGACATAATGGCCTATATCCTTGTAAAATTGGAGCAATTTCCAAAGTGTCCTTCATATAAAGTTTTGTGCCAACTTAAAGGCGAAAGTGATCGTTTTACGAAATATACTTAAGTTCAAAAAATATTTTGAAAACAAAAGAATTAAAATACAGCTTCAAAAATTTAGGTATTATTTCTATGAAAGTTAACACATTGTTGGGAATTAATTTAAATTATGCAACTGAATTCCTTTTTGCGTGAGAAAAATAATGAAAACCTTCAATTTTGTTGAAAATGAAATATTTTAGGTTTTAACAGTTCAGTTAACCGTTAATTATCATGACTTTTAAAACGTTACCGTAAACCGATAAATCGCCCTTCTCCAAAAATTACAAATATATGTATCTTTTATGTTTACATTAACTAGTTAAAAAATACAAGGGTTCAAAAGTGCAACATTTATTTAGTGTGAAGTTTATTAGTGTGTATATTAGTTTATTAGTGTGAAGGATGTGCCAATTTTGAATTGCATGGAACTCCTAAAAATAGAAAATTTTAAGCCAAAACCTTTTTAGATATGTTTTATATATAATGCACAAAATGAACCTGTGTACCAAATTTTATAAAAATCTATCACCATGTGGCCACTACTTTTTTCTCAATTTTCTTTCACGTGGAATGACCCAAGTGAATGCTGCTGTTGTGATTTTTTTTTTCAAACTTGGGAATCAAAAATGCACTTTTTTGACTCTCGAAGCTAATAGTAGACATAATGCCCTGCATTTTTGCAAAACTGACAGTTGTCCGAAGTGTTCCTCATTTAAATTTTTGTGTCTAAACAAAGGGGAAAATCGTCATTTTACAAAATGTCTCTAAGTTTAAAGCTGATTTTGCGGACAAAGGAGTTTAAATGAAACTCCAAAAGTAAGGTATTTGTTTTATGATACCTGGAACTTTACTGGGTATTAATGTAAGCGAATGCTAATGCATTCTTTAAAGCTCGAGAATAAAAAATAAAATGCTTAATTTTGAGAAAACTGTGTTATTTTCAGTTTTTACAACTCAGTAAAAAATTAACTATTGCAATCAAACTAGTAAATGCGAGGCTGATAAATAACCTTATTCCATAGATTACGGCAATATAAATTTTTTTCGTTTACATGACGTAAGCAATAAAATATAAGGCTTCAAACATACAACATTTAGCATTTGTGCAGAATGATGCTAAATAATGCCACGTTTCAGTTGCATGTAACGACTAAAATTTAAAATATTGAGCCAAACTATTTTAGACATTTCTATATATGCATAAAATGAACCTGTATACCAAATTTCATAAAAATCTATTACCATGCGGCCACTACTTTTTTCTCATTTTTGCTCATTTTACATGAAATGACCCTTACATGAAACCTTTCTTTTATGGCGCAAATCATCCTGAAGTTTTCCGTCACCCCTTCGAACGAATCAACGAAGAACGAATCGCAGAAATTCAATTTAAGATATAGGGTATAAGCACGTGGTATAAGCGCATTAAGCCCTGCTAAAAATCCCTATTCTGAAATGATTTCCCCTTCATTCCAAGAAAACAGCAGGTGTTCAGTTCACTCTCCCAGCACCTATTGTCCACTCCTTATCTCCTACACCTTTCCATTCATGGTGACAGGTCGCGATAGATAAGGCTTGGGCCAATTATGGGTAGAACCGAAAAATTGAATTTTTCCATTTAATTTTTAAGAAAGAAATGACTAGAAAATCTTTTGCTATTATAACTGTTTGAAGCATTAATTTATTGAATCCTGCATTTTTGTTTTTCATTTAAATCCCCTAAACATCTTGATGCAAAAGCATATAGCCATTATTTTCGTTCTTTTTTTTTTTCCTTATTTAATTACATTGCAGGTATCAAAGAGCATTTATTTTAAATTGTGTACAAAATACTAGTTTTTTAGGATAATTATGAAATTTGGATACTGAAATTGTTCTAAAATGTTCAATTTCTGATCATACTCCCCGGTAATTTTCAGCTTGGAAAGCAGAAAAAAAGATAAATAAAATTTATCCAGTTTTTAAGGAAATACTTGAATATTGGCCATTATAAACATTACGTTCTCTACTCTAGGACAGCACAATTTTTAATTGAAAATGTTAAAGCAATAGTAAATAAGTACAGAAATTTATGTTTAAAACACATTTTAATATTTTGTAATAAGTGAACCATTGCTCAATTAGGTAAAAAAATAATTCTGATTAAATTCCAACTTTTAGAAACACAACAGATTTTATAATTGGCCTACTATTAGTGTATTTTTGATATTAAAAGTACATAAATTATTTCTTATGAAAAATTACATATCGCCACTGAAAGGTAAAATTATTTCATTATTGATAAGTGCTTATGCATAAAAATTTTCATTTATTAATATGAATTCTTTCATACAAAATGCATTACCTCACTTTTTAACTGATTTTCTTTATGTACTTCCTCTACTTTGTGTATGTATAAAATAAACTGTCACATACATATTTAATTGTTTTTCATAGATTTATCAATTTTCTGTTAAAATTGTTAATTTCCTTTTGGTATTTAGATATTTTCCAAAATTTTATATTAATATGCATGTTACTAACATTATGACAGCATATTTACAAAAAATTTAATAACTTAATTTAAATACACTGGCGGAAAAAAAACCCAACACCAAGAAAAAATTTCTGTAGAGTAATGAAATTTGGGTAATGCAATTGTCTAGTTAACATGTTTAATTGATTAAATGTACAAGATCACTGGCTAATTTAAGTTTAAGAAAATGCTGTGCAAATGTGAAAATATGTTAATTTAGTAGAGGGTATAACCTCCAGAATTTTGAAGGCAAGCCTGCAAGCGTGCATGCATTATGTCATACAGGTGCCGAATGTCACTTTGTAGTATGGAGTTCCATGCTTGTTGCTCTTGTTGTGTCAATACTAGGACCGTCATTGCTGACTGTGGATGATGCTCGAGGTGCCGTCACATGATATCCCATACGTTATCAATTGGAGACATACCTGGTGATTTTTCAGGTCATGGTAACATGTCAGCACTCTGTAGAGTACATTGCGTTACAGCAGCGATGTTAGGGCATAGATCTTAAAAGGAATAGATGAGCCTTTCTCCCCTGCACAGTGTATCTCGCTCGGGGAAAGTGGGGTCAACATGATTCTTCCGAAAGTCACGTGATCATGGGACTTCGTTTCTCCCTCCTCTCGGAAAACAATGCGAAGAGTCGTTTAAATACTAGCGTTGTCTGAAGATATTTGACTTTCTGAACAGCAGAAATATTTCTGCCAAAATTAATAAACGTCCCCTGCAGAGTCAAACTTCAGAGAATTTAAAAAAAAATTACTGTAGATGCGGAGCCTTACATTGGGTCACTAAAAACAAGCGATGGAAAATTCGTTTCCGAAAGTCCGCTGAAAACTGGGTTTTTAGGTTTCTTAATTTCTGTAAATACTGGGAAGATTTAAAAAATATGTAAGGGCGCAAATTCTAGTTCTAAGTTGCGTAATGATCAATAGGCTTTCTCCGGATTGAAAAGTTTTTCACTGAGATAAGTTTGTGAAAGGGCTTCAACAATAATTTGACCGTCAGACAATTTTGAAGTGCCTGCAAAAAGTTATTAATTTATACTGAAGTTTAAGACTTTAGTTTATCGAGCTACGTTGATTTTGACAAAAAGTAACCGGTAAATTTGAAGCATAAATTTGAAGCGTAACAACCCCCCCCCCCTTTTGGAAGAATGCAACTTTTATTCCAATTCCCCTGATGACTACTAAAAAAATTCAGAAATCTTCTCTATTAACATGACACAATTTCTTTATGACTTGACAAAATTCGTTTACGATGTTTCTGACTACATTATTGGATTTGTTGTTCGTAAAGTGCTCTCTGCACAAACCAAAAAACAGGTCTAGTAAAAATTTTGGGATAAATTCAAGTAACAGTTGATTCCAACCATCAAAAGTTCAAGAGGTGTAGTACATTTGTGCAGAACTGAAAGTGTTTTTCAAAGATGTAAAAAAGTTTTGGGAACAAAATGTAAAAATATAATGTTACTCATCATTACAAGAGTTACGGGAAAGATCTTCCACCTCCGTTTTTATAAATTTAAATGAGTATATGCTTGAAACAGAAGCAGCTTTGATAATTACAATAATAAGCTAATAATATTAATCGTTACAAAATATTTAAACATTGGAATGTATCACGCTGTTGATTCATACAATTAAAGTAATTCACAAAGTCACTTAGGAGACTGACAAAATTAATATTGTTTATGGGACAATAATCACTAGTTTTCTAAACGTTTGGGTTTAAATAGTAAGATTTTTCATACTTTGTGGGACGAAAAAAAAGCGAGTATTTGAGGAGAAAAGTCAAACTACCATTCATGTATTTTAAGATAGGGCTAAAAAGTAACAAATAAATTTATTTTCTGAGTACTTTTAAATGAGAAAAATATTGAAGTTGTCTAAAAATCACAAGCAAAACAAAGTTATTGTTTCATTAATAAATAGTTAGAACCTACAGTAGATGATTTTTTTCGGGGGGGGGGTGAAAAAGGTCTATGCCACAGGGGAAAAAAAATCATTATTCCACTATTTCTAACTTATTTCTTCAAAGTAAAATTTTTGAACGGTATTTCCTTCTTGTAGACTATAAAAAAAATGTTGAGGGGCGAAAGTTAAACTAACACTCGTGTAATTTAAAGTTAGGCTGATAAGTAAGAATTTTTTTTTTCGGAGTACTTTTAAATGAAAATGTATTGAAGTTGTCGAAAAATCAGTAACAAAACAAAGTTATTTTTCATTAATATGTAGTTGGGGTCTTCTACAGTGCCGGATTTTTTTGTGGGGGTTGGGAGAAGTCGAGGAATCTGCCCCCCCCCCTCAAAAAAATCTTCATAAAGAAATTTAAATGGATCTATCAATAAAGGGAAAAAATGAAAAATGGAGTCGGGCGAGCATATTTTACTTTTTGGTGCCCCTCTTAAAAACAGTTCCTGCATCCACACCTATGTGTGTAAAGGCTGCAAATGTTACTTGATTGAAGGAATTTATGTATATTTCAGAATATTTACTTTTGTATTTCTAAATTAATTTATGGTTAAACATGTAGTTTTATGCAAAATTGTTGTAGTGACTTCAAAAGTTATGACAACTAATGCATTGAATTCATTTCTCTGTATTAAAAAAAAAGGAAAGAAAAAAATTGAATTAAACGAAAATTTGGAAGATTTATTATACTTAAGATTTTTTCTTCTATATTAAACACTGAAGGCTTCTGTTTCCAAAAATATTTAAAACACTTAAAAGAAAGTTTTAATAGCTTATGCATCTGCTTCAAAAAGTTAAGTTGGAAAACTGTCTAATGCTTTTATTTCCTTTTTATCATTCAAAAGATGGCGGTAAAAAGCGATCCTTTTCGATAAGGGAAAGCGTTGACTGTGCGGAGTGTCCCATGATCACGTGGTGTCCAGCGGGGGATGTTGACGCGCGCAGAGAGGAGAAAAAGAGGGGAGAAGGCCTATCTATTCCTTTTAAGATCTATGTGTTAGGGTGAGCGTTATCCTGTTGGAAAACGCCCCCTCGAATGCTACTCATGAAGGGCTGTACTACTGGTTAAATTACCAGACTGACGACAAATTTTCAGTCAGTGAGTTTGGGATAACCACAAGAATGCCCCTGCTGTCTTAGGAAATTGCTCCAGAGACCATAACTCCAGGTGTGGGTCTCGTGTGTCTAGGCCGTAGACCGCTTGGATGCAGGCGGTCCCCTGGCCTCCTTCTGAACAATATACAGCCATCACTGGCACTAAGGCAGAATCTGTTTTCATCAAAAATTACAACAGATCTTCACTCCGATCTCCAGTGAGCTCTGTCGAGGCACCACTGCCGTCGGAAAAGGCAATGGTTTGCAGTCAATGGAATACCGGCTGCGGGCTGCCTGGCTCGGAGCTGTCCTTGAAGTAAACAGTTTCGTACCGTTTCTTGGGTCACGACGGTACCAACTGCAGCTCGAATGTCAGCCGCAGATGCAGTACGATGAGCCACAGCCGTACGCAAGATTCGGCGATCTTCCTTCTCATTCGTGCCACGTGGCAGCTCGGAACTCGATCTTCTTGAGGTAGTACCATCCCTTGCCCATAGCTTCCAATAATCATGCATGGTGGAAAGATTTCCACCCAAGTCTTTCTGCAATATCACGAAATGAAAATCTACCTTCTCGTAGCCAAATTGTACGACCTCGTTTAAACTCGGTGAGCTGTTGATAATGGCTTCTTCGTCTTCTTAAAGGCATTCCTAGCTAACATGAACGCAATTTGCCAAATTTCACGGAAAAATAATACATACGAGCTTCACAACACGCTTTTAAAACAAGCCTTATTTAAATGTTCTGAGTGACGCCAGCTGTGCCACACTTATGCGCGGAACGCGAAATTTCGATCGATGTCATCTTTCAGTTGTATAAACATGCCTACCAAATTTCGTTTATCTGACACAAGTCTTTCTTGGTGTTGGGATTTTTTTTTCCGCCAGTATAGTTTACATATCTTTCAGATTTTTATGTGTCTAACAATTCAGAGTTCAAATCGTACTAAGATAATAATTATTAACGTTCTGTGTATTTAAAGTAGCACAAAATATAAAATAAATAACTAAATAATAAAAAAAAACTATATTAAAGTAAGTACACCTACCTTTATTGCAAATTCCAAGCAGAATTCAATGCTATCAACTATTAAAACTCTCTCAACACAACAACTCTACACAGAAACTTCTTTAACAAAACCAACGTCATTTTAATGAAGAACTAATTTTACTTCTTCATGAAATGAGTAAGCATAACTTCAGCCACAGAACGCGGTTTCCGCTGACTATGCGAAATAAATGTATAATATATTGCCATGCTTGCTAAGCACATAGTAGAATCTGCAATTGAGCTCAAACTGAGATATTGCATTTTAAAGAGCTACGCCTCCATACATTTTGTGATGACTTTTTATTCAGTAGATTAAAAAAAAAAGTTTCCAATCACAAATGACTACAAAACATTTTATTAATAACACATACAAAACAGAGAGCAACCTCTGGTTAATAACTCTGGTTTTGTTGAAAAGTTGGGGTACGACTATTGTGCTTAGCAAGGCAGTGCAGTAAGTTGAAACTCCAGTTTCAATTTTGTTCAGGGTTAGAAACCATTACGCAGTTTATAGTTTTCTATTAGAACGGTTTAAAAAAAAGTCATTTGATTTTCATTTGGATTTAGATTGGGTGGGGGAAACCAGAACTCAATAGTTTTCATTTTTAGATAGTGAGGTTTTATTGCAAGGGAGAAAAATCATTCTGATTTTTCTGTCAAACACTATTATTCATGTTTGAAAGTATCTACTTATTATTTTAAGTTTTAAAGGCAGTCTAAAATAGAAATTTTTTGTAAGGGTTGGACACACTTTATCCAATATTAACAGTGAAATGACGATATGATTCATTTGTGGGGTTTGACCAAGTAAGCTTTGAATCATAAAACAGAAAGGCTATTTTTTCCTATTAAAACCTACCTAATTATGCGTATTTCTGCCATCAGGAAAAATAATATGTGTTGATTGCATATATTTTTAATGATTAACCTTTTAAATGGTTCAAGAAAAACAAAACTATTAAAAAACGCTCTTTTTTATAGTAAAAAAATCAATTTTTCATTATTTTCCAATTTTTCCGGAAAAAAACAGGAAAAAACACCCCCCCCGTGGTTGTTGTTTTTTTTTTTTTATTTTTTGTTTTTTTTATGTTTTTTTTTGTTTTTTTTGTTTTTTTTTATTTATTTCCATCACATTACAAAATTTCCGGAAATTTTACCTCTCTAAGGTAGTCAGATAAATGCACTTTAGTAGACGAATTTTCTACAGCTAACATTCTTCGAACCACTCATTTCTTGGAACCGATGAAAAATTATGCATTGGTAACCTTAGGGGGAGGAGAGGGGGGTGTTATGGCGCAAATGGGGGGGGGGGATTTTACCCCCAATCAGATTTTTTTTTTCTTGACTATAAAGATATTGCTATAAAAAATATTTAAAGTAAGTCAACAAAAAATAATAAGATACATGAATGACTTTTTTTGACGTACTCCTTCCAAAACTTAGTAGCCTTGTTTCTTTTGTGATAAACACCACCTCTGATATGCAATGGCGTTAAAATCTGTTACAAAAAAGGTTCAGACTATTGAAAAAATTTTAACTCTTATCATGAATTCTTCTGTAACCTTTAACTAGTACAATTCTGTATGGTGAGTTCGTGTGACAGCGATGAAAGGAGTAAGCGTCATCATTCAGGGCCCGAATGATTGCAAGATCTTCTCGGTTTGGTTTGCCCTGTATGACGTACGTGTTTATTTAAAATTAAAAAAAAAAAAAAAACATAAAGAATTACATGGAGTAGGTTACAAAACTTTGAATAGTCTTGGATATATAAATTAACATGGAATAAAAATGAAAACAAACAAGAGAATAAACGATGGGAACAAGGTAGTAAGGAAGTCCAGGCCCTATGGTAAATCTGGAAAAAAAAGGTAAAGGTTCTTGTTTTTGAAAAGAAATTCAATTAGGGATAATGCGTTTTTGTAGGCCTTCTTGTCGACTAAAAGAAAACTTTTCCATTGTGCTCTTAGATTGGTAGAAAGCACTAGATGAAACGCCGACGTGAACCTGCAGTTGAAGAAGAAGTGTTCAAAGTTCCCAAATTCACCACAAATGCAGTTGGGAGAGCTGAGGAGAGTTCGTTTGTAGAAGTAGGAATGAGTGAGACCATGGTTGGTGATTAATTGGTTTATGGAAGAACTATGGAGTCTGTGGGGGAGAGGGTGGGTCAAAATGGATAAAGTTTCGGGGGAGGACAACCAGATCCTTTTTTTTACCTGACACAATCGAATCAAATAGCGATTGAGTTTTTGGAGTTTCAACTTCGAAAATTGAAAAGAGAGAAAAATCAAAATTTACTTTCTGTTAAATTATTTCAACTGTTCCTTACAACTTTTTAACTGTTGCCATTTCCAAAAAATAATAGATGGCGTAGACGATGAAAAAAGATTATGTAATAGAAATAAATATAAGCATTTCGGAAAATAATAAATAGCTAAATTTTTAATGTAAAAACCAGAAGACGACAAATAAGGTCAAAAGCAATTAATATATTTGCATATAACCTTAAAAATTACAATTATTACATTTTTTACTTAAACAGCAATAAAGCAGTTCTATTGCTCTTGGGAACCAGCATTAACTTCATTGTTGCCATAATGCCTAGTTCTGCTATACTACTTTGTTTTAGAAGACTTTTAGCAACTATTTATGATAAAATAAAGTCATATATACCATCAAAAGGGATTTTTTCGGTTAACAAGAAAGTAAAAACACGTGTTCAGTTTTATATGATGGATTCCAAGTTATTTATCGAAATATCTCAAAAAATGAAAGAAAAAAATCAGAAAATTTAATAAAGCTGCAAATATTTCTGGTATTATGAAAGTAAGTAATATTTTCAAACATACCGTTGGAAAGCATGTTTTCTCCTGAATCATAATAACTATTGACAGGGGCGCACCCAGGATTTAACTTAAGGGGGGGCTAATTTCAGGCAACGAGCACCCCTACCCCTTTTAAGTCCAGAGGCCATTAGATCAAATTTTTAAAATCGCGAGAATACTGAACTTTAATAGATTACCAATTCTTTCTTTTTATTTATTTTTTCCGGAATAATAGTGTAAAGCTCTTTTGGTTTGTTTTGATATGGAAAACAGCTTTATTAAAAATCGAAAAAATTGGGGTAAAAATTTCCGGATAAAAAAACTAATAAATTTCAGTAAAAAAAACTTTTTAAGGTGTCAATTTGAAACACACAGTGCCTCTTTGATTGGAAGCTCTATTGTTTCTGTTAAATTTTATGTGAATTTTTTACTTATTAATCAAATTGTATTTATGTTGGAAAATAAATGGTTAATACTATGACGCTCTTCCAACCTTACTGAAGACGAGTAGGCGATTAATGCGCTAATAATACTTCTCTCATTACTTAAAATGTTAGACCACTAAATATATCAGGCTTATAAATCAGAAGAATAGCGTTTTGAAACGAATCAAGACCAGACATAAATTGGAATATTCAAAAAATATACTGATAGGGGTTTCAGGGTTCTCTCCGGGAAATTTTTAGAAAAGTAATCCCCAAAACACAACAGTTAGACAACTTTTGGTTATGTTAGGGAGAGTCGCGACTTGCCGGCCCTCATCTAATCTTTTTCAGAATTTGCGGCCATAAAAACGTTATTGCAGGCCATTTTTGCAATTGTTAGGGGTGAGGTTTAGGCATGTTTCTATATTAAGCTTCGAAAAACGCAGTTTAAGACAACCTTGATTAAGCCTTGGAAGAGCACGAGTTGGGGGCTCTCCCGTTGTAAATTTTCGAAATTGATGTTCAAAAAACACTCTTTGAAGATGTTAGGGGAATGAATGGTGGTTTTTGAACTTTTCACTAGCAATTTTTTGATGTTGAAATTACAAAAACAAAATGTATAACTTTCTGAGATAATCTTAGGAAGAATGGGGTTTGGTCGCTCTCAACTGGCATTTTTTCAAAATTGATGTCTAAACAACGCAATAGCATCTTTGATGATGTTAGAGAAAAGTATAATGTTCAGTTTTCTCCTCTGAATGTTTTTCGTCAAAATTAAAGATATCAAAACTTAATTTTAAACGATTTTCGTGACCTTTCCTAGAACGTTTTTTAAAATTAAAGTTTTAAAAATGCTATTGGGAACCATCTTTGATGACGTTATGGGAATGGGTGGAATGTGGAACTCTCCACAGGCTATTTTCCCGAAACTAAGCTTAGAGAAATGCGGTTCCATTTGTCGATGTTAAGAGTTCGGATGCCTTCCTCAGGAAAGTTTTCAAAATTGAAGTCTTAAATGTGTGGTTATAGTCCATTTATCGGTAGCTTTAGCGATAGGATTCATGTACTCTGCACCAGCAGTTTTTCGTAATTTAAGCTCCAAAAAACAAAATTTAGGAAGACCTCTTATCATTATTTGGTGTGTGTGTGTGGGGAGGGGGGGAGGCTTCTTTTTAAGTTTTTGAAATAAAAATTTTAAAAACAAAACTGTGGGCCATAATCGGTAATGGGGCTTGTTTTTCTCCTCCGGAAATTTTTGGAAACTCATGTTCCAAAAACCAAACATTAGACGATCTTCAATGAGGAGACTTTCTCCCGGTATTTTTTAAAACTTGAAGCTCTGAAACTGTGACTCCTTTCTAACTTAAACGCCGAAAAAAAGAGAGGGATTAGGTTTGGATAGCCTTCCATTTTCTTTGCTACTTTTTAAAAATATTTTTATTTCAAATCACAAAATTGAGAAAATAGAAAAGGATTTTTCAGTTAACTATTTTGGTTTTCTATACTGAAGTTTTTAATTTCCTTCCAGTGCCTTCATTGGTTAGAAGTACAGAAGTTTGTGGCTTTAGCATAGGTTTTTTTTTTTTTTTTTTTTGATTAATTTGTTTATTTTGCAAAGATACCCTTCGGTCACTTTTCCTGTTTATTTTTTTTTCTCTTTCTTACTTCCTTTTATTTTTTCAAGTCCAGTTTGTCATAGGGGGAGCTTAAGCCCCCAAAGCCCCCTCCTGGGTGCGCGCCTGACTATTGATATAGGGTTTTTTCAAAGTATAAACCCGAGTTATTCATGAAAAAGTAGAACGGCGGATCCAAAACTTTGGCAGCCATTTTGATTACGCCATAAACCGCCGCTAGAGGGCCAGAAAATTTTGTGTCCCGGGCTGTTTAAAACTGGTCTACCCATGTAATTATCCTAATCCAAAAGGGCAGAGCGGTAGCCA
>JAXGGA010005115.1:0-81125 GCA_038373865.1 Uloborus plumipes
GAAATATTATTTTTATTGAAAAAATTGCCATGGGTTAAGTCTTCCTAGTTTCCCCTACTTGTGCAGTAAATACTATGTTTCTTATGGTTGATCTGGCAGAGAAATTTTATTTAGATTCACCTGCGACGATTTGTTAAAATTTTGCTGCATGTTTAGCAATACTTTGAAGTCGGACTTAATACAAGAAAGAAAAGAAAGAAAAATAGGGCGAAAATGTTGATTAAGACTTTCATTCAAGTATGGAATATCCTGCGAAAAGTTTTCGATGTTTCATCTTGTTTTCAATGGCATTTTACTTACGGGAAAAAAGCGGGAAAAGTTCAAAACGAAAATATTTGCTCGATAATATCGAGATTTTGAGTCAAGTTACAAAATCAGCTGTGCAATGTTCAAGAAAATTATTATCTTGAATTTACAAGAAAAACGAACAATGGCTGCACTCATATTGAAAATTTTCATATTTGCAAAAGAGGCAGCTAGCCTTTTGCTCGCAAAATGTTTGTTGCATAATAATCTTACTGGCAAAATTTTCGCTTCAAAAATTTAGAGGAAGAACTTAATGCATACGATAGACCCTTAGTACAGACATATCTGTTTTTAATGGAAAGGTATAAATATTGGTTTTTTAACAAAATAGCTCAGAGAAATATTTTATATTTATTTTTATTTGTTTTTTACTCACTTAATTTATTTAGTTTATTTTTGAGCTTATTAATTTATTTTTATTAATATTTCTGTTGATTCATTTATGTAGTATTGGTTAAAAAATATACGGAAAACAGCAAACGATTATACTTTAAATTTAAGCATTTAAATAAAATTCTCCAGTAATATGTTTTTTAAAGGACGTTTCGAAAAACTAGCTGAAAATCACAAAATAACTCAATTTGAGTGCATTAATGCTTATTTGAAACTAGGTGATTAACTGAAATCGACCTTCAATATGATACTTGCTAGACAAAAGATGAGTGTTTTGAATTATTTATGAAACTGAAAAATATATTTAGACACTTCAGAGTTAATTCAAAAAAAGGCAAAGAACAAGCAACTGCTGGATTTACAACATATCGTTAATTGGACTAAATGTTATACCCTAGTTCTTATAAAGTGTTGTTCTACGTCAAATTAACGAGCCTGTTTCCTATCCATCACCGACTTCTACAAAACCTACCCATGTATTAATAGAAAAAGGGAATTTTCAGAAATTTTTTGAATACTACTTTTTGTGTAACTCCCTCCAAGACCCCGAAAAATCGCAAAAAGTCGAATTCCACACATAGTACTTATATTTTTTAACTCCTACGAGAGCTAGAACGTTTTTCTAGGGGTCACTTTAAAGATCTTTGGAAAGGTACGGTAAACAGCTTAGCGAGGTTATGTGACATTTGTACTTCAAGGTCCTGGAAAACATTATTTGAACTTGAACAAAAAAAAAGTAATATTATTCAAAAACTTGGAAAGTAATAATAATAATAATTTTTATATACTAATATAATTTATATGTGGTTAAAATTTCAGAATGAGATTGCAACGGGATCAATCAAAAAAGATTTTATGAAGAATTATGTACTAGAATATTGCATTTTTTTTTCAACATACAATCGTTGATTGGAAAAAATAACTGAAAGTCCCCTGCTTTCACTCTTGTCGACGTGATAAAAACAAAGAATAGGATGGTAATTGGATCATGATGAAATACGATTTTTTCTGAAGGTACTTGCTGAAAAATTGCTCAGCGTAAAATGCTCTTCATTACATATGGTTAGCATGAGCCTCTTCTCGGTTTCAGACGCTATAAACACTTTTTGTACGGTTTATATGGGATCTACTTTGGAAATAACACCATTCATTGGCCCATTGCAAGCACTCTCTAAGTCTGTACGCTAAGAAGGAACGCAAGGATCCAAGTGGATGTAAAAAACTTCACCGTCACCGCTATATTCCCATCGTCTGTATCTAAAACACACCCTCGCCACCAACAACCATCATATCTTAACACGTTGGGAGCGCATGAACTCTTGGAAGGACGGCAACAGGTTCACGTAGCGGGCAGTGGTCCTCCTGGGGGAGAACTTTAAATTTTCACAATTGAATATTGAAAAAACAGTTTTTTAATTTTTTCCCCTTATCTACATTAAAAATGGAGTGGAATTGGTAAGTTAGACAACAAAATTTTTTTCAGCCCGACGGTGGTTACGATTGTTATGAAGTCAGCATTGAACGTGTTAAAATGAATCCAACCATTTTGGGTCATTCAAGACGATCCTCAGAAATTGTTGCTCGTTCTTCTTAGAGATTTTAAAAATGAAAATGCTTTTATACTTGCACCTGATTCTTGCTTTGTAGAAAAAAAAGGGGAAAAGTCTCTCGGTACCTGGAACTTTTTAATTACATCTAACTTTGAAAATGAATCGCGACAAAGACGGATTTTCAATTATTGCTTAACAATAGCAATGTGAAAATTTTCAATATCCTACTGTACCTCTATGAATCAGAATTGTTTTAGTCTGATCCCGTTGCGACCCTATTTGGAAACTTTTTGTCATATATATATATATATATATATATATATATCACATTTTTAAGTAAAATTTTGTTTTTCACATTTTTGAAAAATATACTTTTCGAAATATTCGAAGTGAAATAACGCTTTCCATCAACTTGAAGTATTAATGTCACATAATCTTGCCAAGAGATACACCACATAAAAGCCTATTCAGAGAGCTTTTAAGTGACTTTTAGTAAAATACTCGTACTTAATATAGGATGTGAGAAAAGTAAAATTTGTAAATAGCGTTACAAGGCTTTTTGCCGTATTTTTCGTGTAATTTGGAAGAGGGATGGAGACAGTAGCGTACATAGACTTAGATGCGTCCTCCTGAAAGATTTGTAAGTGCCCCCCCCCCCTATTAAAGTATAAAAAATATTTTTTCCAGTATATCTCATTGTGCTATTTTTTCGGACGGCCGCCTTTAAGTCTCGTGCGCCCCCTTTCCCGCGACGCTGGGGTGCTATGTACCCCACTGGGTGGAAGGCCTTACACAAATACTCTTAAAAAAATTTTAAAAATATATTTTCTATCAATACATGGTTCGATTCAAACCTGCAAATTTTGTCAACATTACTAAACATGAGTATGAAAATTGCCTTTTTTCCCCGTTGATTCGACTTGGAATGACCTAAATACGCCGAAGCTCCTTGGAGATCATCGTTAATTCAGTCCAATGACCCTTTTTGCTATTGTTGTCAGTTGCTTGAAGATTCCGACCGCGTATTTAGGGTTTGTCTCCGCTTTCCTGGTTAGAAAAATTTTATTAGAAATACGAACATGCTCGCGAATGAAGCAACAGTTCGTACTGTGCGCGTAATAGGACATGCAGAAAAGGATAGGAATGATGACAAATGTAAAAACATTTCAACTGGGGGGATAGATGAAGATCATCAGCGGAGTTTTGAATTTAGATTGGAAAAATAGTTTAGAATAGTTATTGACTTGAAAATGTCACTTGAAATGTCATCAGAACTGAGAAAATATGATTAACCATTCACCCGTTACCGTCCAGTGATCTATTTATAGATAGATCACTTCTTTTCAGACTCCTCACTGAAAACTATACCTTTTTTATCATTTCTTATTCGTATTGGCTGGGTTATTATTAAACCAATTCCCAATAGGAAACCTGCCAATACGTATAAGAAATAATAAAGTTTCAGTGAGGAGTCTGAAAAGAGGCGATCTATAAATAGATCACTGGGCGGTAACGGGTTAACCCTACACTGCATGATTTTTTGTTCTTTGAAAAATATATATGTGTTTTTCAATGTAATAAGAAAACATTGGAAAACATTTTTAAAAAAAATTGAGGATAGATGGTTATATTTGCTTTAAAGATACCTAATAGGGGAGAGTGGTAATGAATAGGCCACTTTTTGGTTTTGAATTTTTGTAATTTTTTCTAACACTTTGTTTTAACTCTAAATTGGTGTTTTAGTTACTTTACTTATCTGGCTATCGAAAAAAGTCATAAAAGTTGGATAAGCACCTGTCTATAATGAATTATAATGGAAAATAAAAATTTTGAAATTTGGCCCATTCAACCCCACCTATGGGGTTGAATGGGCCATCGAAGATAATGAATGAGCCACTAAATAAATTCAATGAAAACATGTGGATTTAATCTTTTATTTGCTGAATATGACAAAATAAATGTGGCATTTGACATGATGATACAAAATCATACTGATTTAAAATTATATAAACATCAAAACTGATGCAATTAAAATAAAACTGATGCATACCAATTGTAGCAGAAAAATGACTAAGTAATGAGATTGTAAGAAATAAATAACATCAAATCTATATAAAAAAATAACAGATAATACACACTATGATTTAACAAAATTTATATATTTCAAAAATAATATTAAAAATCACTTTCAAAAACTTCATCTTCATTTTCAAACTTGTCAAAATTCAATTTTTTTTAAAATTTACTAGACATCGGGAATAAGAAATATCTAACTTAAGTTACCAAGAAAGAAAATGAAATTGTACTGTGAGGAATATAATATGAAGGAGAGAGGGGGGTTTTTTTAAGCCACGCACTGCGACCAGAGGTCTTTTGTACAATAGGAATATAATATAGATCTGCAAAATTATATTTAGAAGTTACTACAAACCTATTTTGACGACAGTAATCTTAATCAATCTATGACAGTCAGTTGTGTTTCATATTAATGCGAAAATCCAAAGAAAAGGAAGAAAAATAATATTTAGGTGGCCCATTCATTACCATGACATAGTGGCCCATTCAGCCCCACCTATACTTTTGGAATACATTTAGGTTTTTTGAGTACACTGAATTTAGATAACATCAAAATACATCTTAAGATTAGTTTATAGATATGGAAAGACTAGCTTATACATATGTACGCAGTGAAATACTTAGTACATTTTAGCTAGGAACTGTTTTACTAAAAAGGGAAAAACTTATTTTTCAGTTAGATTCTTGACCATGCCACTCTAGTTTGAAAATGGCTCAGCGCAAACGAATGAAAATTGGATGAGTTTAGAAGAACAAATAGCTACATCTATTGATGGCATCAAAAAAAAAATTCATGCAAATACTTTTTCATATTTTGTTAGTGGCCCATTCATCACCATGGCCCATTCATTACCACTCTCCCCTACTTGCTTTTTATGCTTGAGTCGCCTTTTTGCTGGTTAAAAGAAAAAAATAATATATGTATCCAATTGGCAACGCTATACAGTGTAGGGTTAAAATATAGTCGAGAAACGTTTACGTTTAGACATTTTTAGTTCAACCATATTTAGTTGTAACGGATTTGTGTCCTGCATTGCATACCACAGAGCAATTTGTGCCTTCTCTTGCTGAGACGCAATGCTTCCCTTTATCCCTCATAAAAAGTGCAGGTGGATCAGACGCAAGAAAAAAAATGGCAGAAAAGTAAAAATTCATCTGCTAAATTCTGCCAGTATTACTCTCGTAAGGTTTAAAATTTTTCTTTAATTGACTGTTTAAATTCGGTACGTCCGATTAGGACAACCTGCATTTTATCATTTGTACTTGAAGCTTTTACTGAAAACAAAGTTCAAAGTAAATTGCAAATTTTTAATCCAACGTTTTTCAGCACTAATAAGCAGGGATACTGCAGTATTCCTGCTTATTAGTGCTAAAAAACGTTGAATTAAAATTTGCAATTTATAATTTGCACTAATGTAACCATTTTCTTCAAAGTTCAATGTGTTTCCTACAATCTCATGCGGTTTTTTTTTTTTTTTTTTTTTTTTTTTTTTTTTTACCGGCGAAGTTTTTCGGAAGTTTTCTTCAATTACGTTTTACCTTTGAGCAATGCCATAAATTTTTTTTAAGTGCTTAAAATTTTGCTTCAAAACTATTTATGGTGTCAACAAAAATAATGGTGGAAATACTCTTTTTTTTCCCTGAAGATAATATTTTAACAGTCTATCATTTTTAAAACGTTATCACGAGTTATAAATACAAAACATGAGTTGGAAAACTGCTCGAGAATTACAAATCCCGATAAAATTTTCAAGTGCAATTCTATCAGATCATTTCTCCTTTTTTCTTCAAAAAAAATATAAAATAGCATTTAAGCTTCGAGATAAATTAATGTTTATTTCCTAATTTTGAGCATCACTTTATCTCCGAAGATTTTTTTCCGGTAGAAACTTTCTTTTTTATCAAACAATCAAGGTTATCTTCGCTTCCGAGTCCGTTGAACTTGCGAAGATCCTTCAAGTTCAGAGCGCGAATGACCACAAACCTCGATTCGGTTACTCGAACAAGTGTCTCACCGGTTATAGGAGAAGCTCCATGTTTTACGTCAGTTCTCCAACACTGTTCGAACCTTTCTTCGGAACAGTCTCCAACTTGAAAGGTATGAGTTACGCATTTTCGAATTAACGGACTGGTTTTGAGAGGGTTCTCTTTGGGCCTCCCTCCCCCCCCCCCTGTCAAAAAGCAGTTGCTGTTGATCATTTTATTTATTTATTTATTTATTTTATCGGGTCTCATGTAGGTTTTATTTTTCAAAAATATACATAAGCGAATTCATGGTTAAATTTAAACTTTAGAAAAGGTAAAACTCGTGTTCAAAAGAAAAAGAAAGCTTGTTTCAACCGAATTCCTCCTTAGAAAAAGTTTTCGTACACTCAAGCAGTTCAACTATTATTATAGGACAGTGTGCTATTTATGCCAGCAATGTGAAAGTAACCTTGTTTTAACCAAAAATACACCAAAACCTTTGCATATTATATTTGTTTTAACCAAAATTAAACCAATACCTTTGCATAATTATCTTTGTTTAAACCAGTGGTTCCCGACCTTTTTGATCTCATCGCCCCCGCCCCTTTCTTCTTTGAAAAAAACCGTAAGCTGAAGCTAGTAAAATTCATATTATTGAAAATATAAATTTCCACTTTCAATTTGAAATAAAATTTAGGTAATAAAGCAGTTTTGTCCAATCACATTTAAACTAAAAAGTAAAATAATAATAATAATAATAAAGTGAATATTTTACGGGTTTCCCCCAACCCCCTTTCTTTTACAAAATGAGCGGATCGATATTTGAAGGGAGATAGATCATTGACGTACTTTTCAAAGCCAGAAGTACATTTTTTAGAAAATTATTTTATTTTTTAAATTAGAATTTGGCAGAATTAAAAACACTGACACTTAAAATTGAAAAAAAAAATAAATAAATAAATAAATGAATAAATAAAAAATTTTAAAATTAATAAATTTGATAATGGATGCTGAAATATTTCCTTAAAGTTCAACCGATGTGCAAGAAAGAAGCTCTAGAACTTGAATTTGTTTCTTTTTCAACTTGTTACACCATGCCTGACCTTTGAGCAATCGGTTTCGTGCACGTTTTCAATTTTGATATTCGCTGGCTTTTGCTAATTATTATATTGCTGGATTTTTAGATACTCATCGCCCCCTCCCCCTCTTTAGGAGCCAAATCGAGCCTTTGGGGGCGATCGCCCCTAGGTTGGGAACCACTGGTTTAAACGAATCATTTAGTAGTATAGTAGAATTCGTTATAAAGAGAGCAAACTGGCAGCAGTATTTTCTCGTTGTAAACAAATGCTCGTAAAAAACAGGTTCGTAAAAAAATCATAAAAACTCATACATACTTGCATCATTAGTCTATTTTTTGCAGTACAGCTCCAAAATTAGTTTGCTTTAAGCTGTCTTATTGCCAATTTCTTGTGTTACTGATTTTCAAAGAATACTTATGACTCGAAAAATTTTATCATTTCCACCCCTGGCTTCGAAAAAGTTTGAAGTGTTTTTCCACATAATTCATCCTTTGATATGGGGATTGTGGGTAGTTCAGACTGAAACTCTTTTCATTCGTAGTTGTTGTCGCTTTGATTATTTATTTCATTTGCTTTAGCTTAAGCTTGAGCAACAATTTTCTTTATGTTAGTAGGGGAAGGGTGGGCATAGCGGCCACCCTAAGGAACCCCCCCCCCTATTTTTTTCCACCCCTAAACTTTATTGAAACATTTTATAATACCTTCAAAATTTCGTATGGTTACTTAAGCCTGATAAAAAATATAAACAACTACATTTTTAAACTTTATTTGTACAAAATTTTTACTTTACCAAAAGCTGTCAAAGTGACCACTTTGCCCCACTAGGTAGGGAAAAGTGACCACTGCCTAAATGGATTTAGATAGTATGGAAAAAATGAAACGCATTTAGTTTCCGAACTCAGAACAAGTGTACTGGGTTTTAAACAAAAATAGGCATTACTAAAAGTATGTGAAGTTATGAAATCACTGGTATTTACATAAATCACAAATAAACTCATCGTTCTTCTTTTCGGCTCCTGTGCAGGCTTCGGGAGCCCATTTGATGCACCCAGAACATCTAATCCAGCCTCCGTTGTCCTTAGATTTCGAATAACAATCACCATAGAAAAAAAATCGACGTCGCTGACGGCTGCCCTCTAGCGCGCCATTTTCGAAAGAACAATATTTCGCGTACAACCCGTTATTGTAAGCTACTGTTGAGACATATGAATTCAAAGCTAGAAACATAGTGTTTGCACCATTGATGTAAAATTTACTTCATCTAGTCCTACAATAAACTAAAGCGAAACGTGATGTACTTACCTAACATCAGAGGGTCGAAAAAGTGAAAAATTTGCGATATCTCCGTGAGTTTGCGTCTGAGCGGCACCAAACTATAACACAACAACAACGGCTGCCGGGCGAGTAGTTGAGTCTATTGCCTCTAGGCTACAGCACTATATAGGGAGGAAAACTTCAAGTGTCCACTATGCCCACCTTTCATCTACAGCGAAAGCGAAAACATGTGCCGCCAAAAATATTTTGTTTTAAAATATTACTTTACTTCAATAATTAAACAGAAAAGGCCATCATCCGTTGTTCTCACCAGGAAACCATAAGATAGTATAATCATTAAAAATAATTTAATTAGCAACTGAAAGAGCATTGTAAAATATGCGTCTGACTTAAATTATTTGCACTCATGTCCCAGTTATCGAAAAATAAGAGGTCTTTAAGTCTGCGGGAATTTTAAGGAAAACTACAGTGAACTCTCACTTATGCGCTGGCCCAAGGGACCAACAAAAAAAGGCGCATAAGTGAAAAAGACGTATAAGTGAACGAGCCTATTTAAAGGACTAAAACACAACAGAGGTTGCAATGAGAGAATGAATAAGAATGTTTCTATAGATAAGGGACATATTATTACGATTTAACAATTGCTGTAACGCAACTACAGCAATTAAGAGAAAACAAAAATTGTAGCATACCTAATTACAAACTGTTCCTTTAAAACTAACCATAATAGGTAATTGTCCCTCTCCAAACTCTAGTTTATGCGGAAAAAATACATTCCGTGAGCAATAAAGGTGAAAGATTGAAGAAAGTGAAGAAAAATGCTTATGCTTTAAAATGCTTTCTTAATATACTTATTAAGAAAACAATTTTTTTTTTCACATGTTACGGAAAATACGGCGCATAAGTAAAATATTTTTCTTTAGAGCGACGCATAAACGAATGATACTATCATTATTTTTCTGTGGAAAGCGCTGGGACCATTCAAAGCGCCGTATACTAAGTGAAAAAGGCACATAAATGAGGCGGTGTATAAGTAAGAGTTCACTGCATTGTAATAAAATGCAACGAACAGTAATTTGTGTCGGGTAGTGGTAGTACCACCCCTACAGTGCTAAAACTACAGGTTGCTAAAGGCACTTTTAGGGCTGAAATGTTGTAGCACCCCTTGACAGGTAACACTTGACTCCCTATGGCATCTTTGAATGTGCCATGTGGGGGCTTCATGTCACCCCACGTGTAATCGAGTTTCCTGGCAAGTAATAGACATAAATGAAGATGAAAGTATTACAAATACAATTTTATTGGGTTACCCAGGCAAAAGTGGATACATCACATTGGGTCATTAGTTTAAAACTCCAAAACATTGATTAATTCCACTGATTTCTGCAGGTCTCTTCGAATTACGGATGACATTTAGTAGAAATCAGTAAAATTTGTGCAGATTTCTCGCAGAATTTTGAAAAGGCATCACACAATCTCTTCCCTGCAAAAATGGCAAGTTTTGACCCGAATAAGCGTTATGTGCAGGAAATTCAGATTTACTACTCATTTAAGACATCTTCACAAAATTTGTAGATTCCTGCATAATTTGAAGATACATTCAATAAATCTGCAGAATTAATTACTGGAACTTCAAATCCCTATTATTGGGCCACTTTTGCTCAGACAACAATATATGATCATATTGGTAATATTATCATCTGTATTTTTATGTACAATTTATGCATAAACTCGGAGCATTTGTAAACTGGAACTTTTGCATAAACTCGGAGTACTCGGAGCTTTATAGTAGCTCTTCGCGCTTCCACGCTTCAGACCCGTGTTCGATAACCGAATTGGGCACAGTCGACTCAAACACTATTTTCTTTCAATGAATCGATAAAATGAGTTCAAGCTTGTTTGCGAACTACACTGGGGATTCCGCCGACGGTTAGTCGAAACAACTTTTTTTTTCTTCTAAATACGCCATTCCTTTGTACATATTCAACAAAGTTAAATTCGACAAATTAATGGGATGACGTATGTGAAAAAAAAAAAATTAAACTGATGTTTCACATCAGAGCCCTAGATAAAAAAAACTGAGATGGGCACCATGGGCTGTTGTGCCACCGAGTTAAGTTTATTAGGGAACTCGAAGTTATAGTGCTTTTCTGTTAAGTTGACCTCCGATATAGATAATGATTCCTCTTGTTCGAGTAATAGGAAAGGGTCATTGATACTGAACTGAGTTGGGTTACTATCGTAGTAACTTTGCAGAAGTATTCCAACTCAAATCCACTACAATAACCCTTTTCTATTCCCCGAAAAGAGGGACGCATTGCCAAGGTCATTGCTCAACTTTTCAAATGAAAACTGTAGGTAAGTGGGATCTTAATTCTTATATGACCCGAAGTCGAATGGTATTGGCAGCGCCTGACATGCGAGTACATACAATGTTAAGACTACAGGTAGCACATGACACCTTTAAGGGTCAAACGTTGAAGCAAAAGCGGCACCCCCTGAAGGTGCCACTTGACTCCCAACGGCATCCTTGTAGGTGCCATACAGAAACCGTAAGGTGCCATATGGAAACCGTAAGGTGCCACAGGGAGCCAAATGGCACCTTCAAGGTTGTCATTGGGAGTCAAGTGCAACCTTCAGGGGGTGCCGCTTTTGCTACAACGTTTGACCCTTAAAGGTGTCATGTTTTAACAGTGTAGAGATATTCACCTTGTCGAGACAAGTGCAAAGGGTTAATAAAGAATTGCCTAAATTACCCCAATAGTACGTTTCAATTGATTTATATACGCTTCGACAGCACATGCTGGACTATTCAATTTAATAATACAAAACGCATGCTTTCATCGTTGCTCACAGCAACTGCTCGAGTCTTCCGAAGACCACCGAAGTGGAAAAATTTCATCAAAAGGACATAAAATGAATTCGTTTTAAATGATGAGAAATAATCACCCCATGCAGATTCTATCAAAGAGACCATGTGAGTTAATACGGGCCTAATGCAGGAAACGTCAATTTGAAGTATCTTATTACTTTTTAAATGATGACGATTCGGATGAGATAATAAACATTATCAGATGCATAAAGTAAGGGCAAAATGCCACGGTGCAACGATGAGGAAGCAATTTTTGAAAATGATGCTTTCCTTGAAATGAAAAGTAAATCTCTTCTATGCAATCTAAGGAGAAGTATTTACGCGCATGAGTACACATTGCTTCAATGCCAGGGTATTTCTTTTGTATTCACTTGGGAGCTTTGTGCCGCCTCGCTTTCAAAGCAGAAAAAAAAATTAAATTTGAAGTCCTCTTTGTGTGGTTTAGGTCGTGAAAACCGCCAACATCTACTCGCGAAGACATTTGCATTTTATCAATGGGCAAATTAGACTTAGCATGTATTGTTCTTTTTTGATTTTTTGATTCAGAATACAAGTATAGCTCGAAATCACTACTTTGTTAGTGAAATTCATTAAAAATTTAACCTTTACTAACGCGAATTTTATGTTGAAAGTAAAGATTTTTTTGAAAGACTAATTTAAAAAGTCATTAAAGTTAAAAAAAACTTCCACATAGTTTTGAAACAAATTTATATAGGTAGATAGATAGACAAATAGAGGGTTTCAATGGTTAAAAATCTCCCATTGAGGAAAAAAAAAAGTAAAACGAAGAAAATGTACATTTGACTTAAATTAACTTTCGGGCCAATGTTAGTGTACAATTCATTTTTTAAACAAGTTTCCTTATAGATTTGCTACCATTTACACTTGTCTTCTCTTTAATGACTGCAGTGCCGCATCTTCGACTTATCGGAGCAGTGGAAAAGTTGAAACTGCTGCCCTTGCTTTGATTTTTTTTTTCGAGTTTTAACAAAATAATACAGCAGTGGGGGGAATTTTCCGCCAAGGGCTCCCCCCTAGATTCAGCACTGACAGACTGAGTTCATATTTTGGGATATCAGTGACTGAAGAATCGCTGGATAATTTAACAAATACAAAGCATCAACCACAATTTTGCTGCTTATGAGGAAGATAGGATGAATCTTTCGTTTCCATTTCTAAAAGCAGAACAATGTTGCCGCTCTGAAGAAATATACAAGTGCTTGGTATTTGCATCTTTATTCAAACCGTTCCTGCTTAGTTTATAAAGTATTGATTAATGTAACAAAACATGAGAGAGTGCTGCTCTGGTAAATTGACCTCCGAAAATGACAATGTTCACCTCTTTTTCGGGTAATAGATTAGGGTGATTACCACGGATTTGATTTGGAACACTTTTGAAAAATGATTACGGAAGTAACCTAACTAACTTCAGTGTCAAATATTTTTTCCTATTACCCGGAAAGAGGTTAAAGATTGTCAATGTTGGAGGTCAACTTACCAGAGCAGGACTATTCATTTTGAATTATCAAAAAGAAATGTGAAGAAATATTAATACTTTTTGCAATGTACCGCATACTGAACAGATAATAGGGAGGGATAATATCTGTTGTCTAGGGCAGCCATATTTTAGAAAGAGGGTCGATTATAAGTCTTTATAGCCATTCAAAATGCTATTTTAGGATTGGTAATACGACTTAAAACAAAAGGTTCTGCAATGAGTTTGATTCCTTAGTGCATGGCCCGCGTACTGTGCTACTGATTGTGACCCTTTCACAGAAAGGAATTCCTTGACACACCAGAAGGTTTTTTTTTTTTTTTTTTTTTTAATGAGGGTAGGGAGGAACCGCCCCTCCCCCCTTGCCCCGAGCTATAGAAAATCCTCGGTACGGGCCTACATATATATATACATTAGGGTGGTGCTTACTTTTCAACTTTCTTTTTTTCTCAAGTCTCACCTCCTCCTTTCTTTGCGTCTCGTCTAAAACTAACACCAGGAAAAAATAAGTCATTCCCGCAATTTTAAATGGTGCCACAGAAGCTATAAATGATATCATTTTCAAAAAATAAAGCTGCTTTTCTTCAAATTTAAATGAAGAAAAAAGAAAGACTTTATGTTCCATAATAAACTAAATAAATCAAATATGCATCAAAATATAGTTTAAAATTGATTGATATAGTATGTAGCGAACGAGAGAACTCTCGGCTTGGGAACTACTTGCAGTTCCGAGTGACGGTGAGCTACCGCTTACAGGGGCGGTAGCGCTCAAAACTTAGCTATTACTGCATATTAATTTCATATTGAAATAGAAGTAAAAACTTTATTACAAAAATTGTGGAATTTCGCTATTTTATTTCACTTTTCACCCCTTTTGTTGCACGTGTTATTATTTCTTTTAATTTTAATTTTGCCAGTTACTTACTGACCCAAAAAAGAAAGAAGTAGCGCGTGAGACCTATAGTTTTTATCAATTTTTTGCCTGCCTGCAAAGGACCACTCTGTACATAGATAAACGGATAAATGAAGGGACAAGTGGATAAATGCGATTATAGTGAAAATTTTTGATACTTACTTTTTCACCCCGGATGAAGGGGATAAGTCCATCAGTATCATGTCCCCTTAGTCATAGAAATGGCTATTAACTAAGAATATGACCCCATTCTACCCGTTGAGAAAAATCCATTAAAAAAAAAAAAACTTTATTTTTGAAAGCTCTCAAAAATTTTTCTAGAAATTTTAAAAAATGTCACATATCATCTTTATCCACTTGCCAATTCAAATAAAATTTTACTGCATAAATTTTAGAGCTGAAGCATATCTCCATTTAACTAGTATATTTTGAATTAAAGTTACGTCAATAAAAGGGAAGAAATTAGCAGACTAGTTATTCCTTCAAATGTTTTCTCTAATGCCATCGCAAAACGAGTCAGGTAAGGTATCATTTCATCGCATTCCTCCCTCTGGGCAAATTTCATTAAGATAATTTTGCAACATCTGCATGCATATTTCAGAAACAAAAACGTTTGAAATATTAATCAGAATCTATCTTGCATTTAAATGCTTTACAAATTTCTGTATTATCAAAAAGTTAAATCTTCGAATACTTTCCTGCCATTGCACCCCATTTCATCTCTTAAATTGCATATTTTCTGCAGAATGCACAGAAACACCGAATCATTTTAGCTTATTTCAATGACAAATCTAACGAGTATCGGTAAAGCAAAAACTGTTGCGGAGACAGGCAAAGATCCGGGTGGGGGGGTCATGATCTCCACCCTCCTTTAGCAATCAAATACAGCCTAAAACTACGATTTTTAGGACTCATATTTCGAAAAGATCGCAGTACACCCCGTTTTCGCACGAAAATTGCTCTGTGACCCCTCCCTTTCGATATATGACCCCCTCCTAAGCCAGTAGTTTGATTTGCTCATCTGTGCAATAAATTATTTAGAATTATTTAGTAGTTTCGTTCGAGGCGACCCGATGGTAGGTCACGAGAGGTCACTATGACCTCTGAGAAATATCTTATTCGGTAGATTTTGACTTTTCTAAACCTTTTTGTGTTCTTTTTTTAACATTTTTTTCCTATCGTCTCTTTCTCAGATAAAGATATGCATGCATGCACTAGCTTTTTTTTTAATCATTCGGTAAAATTTGAAGCTTCATTTGGTAAACTGAGAACATCCATTTCCAAAATTTTAGACTCGAGACAACTCCGGTTTCGTTCTTTCACGTGATATTGGTTATCTCCTACACTGCAAAAAAAATTGAACTTTTGCTTTTTCAGTATAATACTGACAACCGAGGTTCCAATTTAAAACTATAAAATGCACAGTATTAAACTAAAAACTAGCAATTTTACTGTTTCTTACCGTAAAGTTAGCAATTTTGCAATTTATTGCCGTAAAATTTAACTGTACTGTACTATAAAAACAACAGTATAATACTAGCAGCAGAGGTTCCAGTTTAAAACTCTAAAATGCACGGTAATAAACAGTTAAATTAGCAATTTCACAGTTTAGTACTGTAAAAGTAGGAATTATATAGTTATTTACTGTAAAATTAGTTTATTACTATAAAAATGGCTGTATTATACTGTAAAAATATTCATTTTTTACAGTGTAGCGTTTCATCGCTTGCTCTCCACCAATGCATTTTATTAAAAATTGCTTGTTTACTGTCTAATCTTTTATCGTAAATCCTTCCTCGCATTTGCGCATGCCTGAGGTCTCTTTGGATTTCCTCAAAATAGGGGGGGAAATGCGAAGTAACATTCAACAGGAAGTATGAAGCGAAAGCACCGGCAAGTGCGTCTCCTTATCCTATCACCCCTTTTTCAAATGGAAGCGGTCATGACTGCCAGGTGTGCAATACGCAGACAGACAGTAGATGTTTTCTGTCATCTCGTAAGTTTTCCCTCACGAACTCCCTGTATACTTCCATATGCATGAGGAACCTGTAGTGTCTATCTCTTAGCAAAGCTCCTCAGCTAAGCGCGTTTGTAAAGGTTTTCGCTAAATAATATTTCAGCTGCAGTGTTAAAAACATTTCGAATCCATCGGGCTCAACTTCATCAAGGAGAAATACTCTGAACTTTACAAACGTGTCAAGAGTTTTATTATTTCTTTACTAGTGTCGTGAAAAATTGATTAACAAAATGAAATGCGTTCGTAAGACCAGGGCCCGATTAACCTCTGAAGTTAGAGTAAGCTCAGTCTCCTGTAGGGGCCCTCCACTTTTCGTTTAAAGAAAATTTTCGGAAAACTCTTTCACGTTTTAAAACAACTCACTAATGCTACAAAGATTATTCCTAAAGTGGCGCAACAAAATTCAGATTAAACTTTCGCCTATATACTTGCACTATAATTCTCAGCAAATAAGGGTGGTTTGTCACAGAAAAAGATTTAGCACTTTTATTATTAGCATAAAAATCCATAGTAACACAGTTGTGTCAAACTATATTGAACAAATCATCTTTAAAATCGAATTAAAATGTGGAAACTGGGGGGTTTTTAAGCAGTTTTCCTGTCATTTTTGGGCCCTTTGAAATCTCTGAGGGGAAGCTTAAGCTTCCCGAGCCTTTTGGGTAATCAGGCCCTGCGTAAGACTCATTATTAGGGTGGGCCGAAAAAACACTTTTTTTTATTTCGAATTTGTAATAGCGCGGAAAAGTTGCGAATTGTGAAGACAAAAAGAAGGAAAAAAAAAATTATTGAAATCGGTTGATATCTTCTGATCGCGCATAAGGCCTAAAGTTTGACAAAAAATGAAAAAATTTCATTTTCGCGATTTTTTTTTTTTTTTTTTTTTTGAATTGGATGTTTTTGTAATGTAATAGTGCGGAAAAGTAGCTAATTGTGAAGACAAAAAGAAGGGAAAAAAATTATCGAAATCCATTGATATCTTCCGATCGCGCATAAGGCCTAAAATTTGACAAAATATGAAAAAAATTTCATTTTCGCGATTTTTTTTTTTTGAAAAAAAATTGAATAAGATGTTTTCATAATTTTTTTGCGCGGAAAAGTTTATATTTATGAAGACAAAAAGAGGGATAAAAAATATGAAAAAAAATTATCGAAATTGATTAATATCTTCCGGTCGTGCCTAGGGCCTAAACTTTGACAAAATATGAAAAAACATTATTTTTGCGATTTTTTGATTAATTTTTTGAATTAGATGTTTTCGTAATGCAATAGTTTGTAACGTTTACTAATATAGCCTTAAAACATTGTGTTTTGATTTTGTTTTGGTCAGTTAATATCTTCCGGTTGCGCATTAACCCCAAAATTACCCAAAATAATAATTGAAAAAAAAGTTACATTTTTAAGCGTTTTTGGTTTTAAATGAATATTTTTTTGTGAAACAACCGTAGTATTTTTTGAGACAGACTGACAATAAGATAGAAAAACAAACTACCACAGGTTCAGTCGATGTTATCCAGTTGCGAAAAGCCTTAGAAACTCTCATGCGCAGATGTCGGGTAGCAATCCAGGCAACGTCGCTCGCCTGGGAACGGCTCTCTTCCACTCCATCGACCCCTTCCTAGGACCACGTCAGCTGATTGCCTATATTGTTTTTTCAGTCTGCGTTTCTATGTAGTAATCGCTGTGTACTAGTATTTAGTTCAATCCAGCTGTTTTGATTTTGAAAATCTTGTAGTCTTCTGTAATGATGTAGTTTCCTGCTGTGTGTGGACTCTGTGATTTAACAAAAAGTTATGTAACAAGACAAATACTCTAATAACAAGACAAATATTTGGCTGTCCCACTTTTGACACTCCAAAGAACTGCCATAAAACTAACTGCTTACTGGCGAAGACACCATTATTAATTTCCAGTGCCAAATTGAACCTTCCTTGAGTACAGCATCTAATGATGTCCTTACCAGTGGACGGCTTGTTTGATGGCAGTTCTTTTGGAGTACCAAAAGTGGGGCAGCCAAATATTTGTCTTGTTATAAGAGTATTTGTCTTGTTATTTGGCTCGGCAATTACATAACTTTTTCGTTAAATCACCGAGTTCACACAGAGCAGAAAACTACATCATTACAGAAGACTACAAGATTTTCAAAATGAAAACAGCTGGATTGAACTAAATTATAGTACACTGCGATTACTACATAGAAACGCAGACTGAAAAAACAATATAGGCAGACAGCTGACATGGTCCTTGGAAGGTGGCGATGGAGTGGAAGAGAGCCGTTCCCAGGCGAACGACGTTGCCTGGATTGCTGCCAAACGTCTGCGCATGAGAGTTTCTAAGGCTTTTCGCAACTGGATAACATCGACTGAACCTGTGGTAGTTTGTTTTTCTATCTTATTGTCCGTTTGTCTCAAAAAATAATACGGTTGTTTCACAAAGAATTATTCATCAAAAACCAAAAACGCGTGAAAATGTAACTTTTTTTTAATAATTATTTTGGGTAATTTTGGGGTTAATGCGCGACCGGAAGATATTAACTGACCAAAACCAAATCAAAACACAATTTTTTTAAGGCTATATTAGCAAACGTTACAACTATTGCATTACGAAAACATCTAATTAAAAAAATGAAACAAAAAATCGCAAAAATGATGTTTTTTCATATTTTGTTAAAGTTTAGGCTCTAGTCACGACCGGAAGATATTAATCGATTTCGATATTTTTTTTTTCCTCTTTTTTATCCAACTTTTTGTCTTCATAAATATCAATTTTTGCGCGCGAAAAAATTATGAAAACATCTCTCTCAAAATTTGTTCAAAAAAAATCACAAAAATGAAGTTTTTTTCATATTTTGTCAAATTTTAGGTCTTATGCGCGATCGGAAGATATCAATGGATTTCGATAATTTTTTTCCTTCTTTTTGTCTTCACAATTAGCTACTTCTCCGCACTATTACATTACAAAAACATCCAATTCAAAAATTTCAAAAAAAAAATCGCGAAAATGAAGTTTTTCCATTTTTTGTTAAATTTAAGGCCTTATGCGCGATCGGAAGATATCAACCGATTTCGATAATTTTTTTCCCTTCTTTTTATCTTCATAATTCGCAACTTTTCCGCGCTATTACAAATTCGAAATAAAAAAAAGTGTTTTTTTCGGCCCACCCTACTCATTATCTCATCATAAGGAATCAAGCAGCCCTTGTGCGGTGGCATATTCAGGGGGTGGGCTGATAGGGCTGAACCCCCCCCCCCCCAAAAAAAAAAAAAATCATCAAAAAGAATTTAAAACATTTTAGCTATTACCTTTTTTTCATTTTTTCTAAAACCGCGGCATGAGAAAAATTTTCTTAAAGAAATTTAATTATAGGACAAAGTTCAAAGAAGAGAAAAAAAAGAAGTAAATTCTATAGTTCCTTTTTTTTACATGTGCATTTTACTGTTTGTCACGTTTATGACTATCTTCTGGTTCAATTTTGTTCATTTTTGTTTCAAATTTGTTTCAGAAACACCAAATAATGTTTTTTCATTCACCTGATTATGTTCAATACATTTCATCACATGTAATTGAAACAAACATTAGGAACAATAGTCAAATAAATCTCAAAATTAATGTTATTAAAGCACGAGTTTGCCAAAATATTGCATGCACTTGTTGGTTAACCCCTACTTTAATTAAGAGAACATCTGAAATTTTTATTTATCGTTCCATGTTTTTATCAAAACGCTTTACCTCTCAGCCACAACAATAATTATAATGATAAAATGAACTGATGTATATTTGTCATCGTAAATTAGCACTGACATCAGAAATTCGAAAAATTTACTTTTTTTAGCTACATTTTATGAGGTGACCTGCCCTCTTCTGCCCTTTCGGCTCACCCCTGAAATGATTTGTCTTCGTACTCCACTGCCCTTGTACATCAGCAAATGCGTCTAAATGGAAAGCCATTTCTGTATGTTTTTAAGTTTGTTGAACTTCTGTCCACTGGAAAGTTTCATTGATTCCGCGCAGAAATATGCTCTTTGAATCTGGTACAGATTCCATTTCTTTTGGGGGCGATTCCACCGTTACAGAAGTAACAGTTCAATTTTAAGCACACATAATTGCAATTTGTTCGACAAAAATCTCCATTTGTTTTCTCCAGTATAAATCAATGCTATTTGTGCTATCCTAAATTTCGGAGCGGATTCATTGTTTACAAAAAATAACAATAATGTTTAAAGATTGATTGTTACATCAGTAACGGTGGAATTACCTTTTAGCTATCTCCAAAAATAATTTCATAATTCATTTTTTATCGTTGGAGGCAGAAAGTTTGATGATTGTGCGACTTGTCCGATTTCACAATGCGTTAGCTAATCACCTATGAAGCTTGCATAGGTTTTTTCGTCGAAATAGGTAAAACAAGTAATACTAAAAAAAAAAGACTGATCTAATTATTTATTTATTTAAGCTATAAGACTCTTAACCCTACACTGCATCGCGTTGCCAATTGGATGCATGGACTATTTTTTCTTATGACTAGCAAAATGTAGTCATGAGGCAACCCAAGCACAAAAAGCAATTGTTAGGTATTTTTAAAGCAATTATCACTATTATTCCTCAAAATTAGTTTTTTTTAATATTTTTCCATGTTTCTTATTACATTGAAAAACATATATATCTTTTCAAAGACAAACAAAAAATCATGCAGTGATGGGTTGATTAATCCCTACTCTCAATGTGCTGGCGTAATTCATTGATAAAATGCTTTCCCTTTTCACAGCTTTCATTGACAAAAAAAAACGCACCAGCAATTTAAAACCACCTTCAGCTTCATTCCAAGAAAATCCTGACGCTCAACAGTTGGAATCTTGCATCCTTACGCCTTTTCTTTGTTTGGGTTTCCTTGAATTTCAGCTTGAAGGTCCGTTTTCGTCTGCAGTCTCTTTCATTAACGACTTTTCCAGTACACAAACCCACTCTTTACATAGTATGCCATTTGTAAGCTGAAAACATGCTTGTTTTTTTTCGCATCAATTCGTGTCAATCAACACACGAATCGGTTGTTTGCACGCTCCGCTTTTGCCTGCCTTTTTTTTTTTTTTTTTTTCTTGTTTTCTTTTCTGTTTTGCTGTTCAGTGGATTATAGCGACATTCTAAGTCCCTTATCACATTATTGCTAATACTTTGACTTTCTAATTTAACATCTTTTCAAAGTACCACTCACTTTAACGGAATAATTAAGGTACCATATCTTATTAATATCTAAAACCATACTTATTAACTACACCATATCTTATTAACGGAATAAGGTACCATATTTCTCTAAGTATCTAAGGTACATTATTTCTCTTTCCTGTTTTCTGCATCACGCTAGATCTTCCTCATTTTTTTGTCAAAATCCATAATTTTCTCCTCATTTTTAAGCGTATCGTGCCGGCAGTTGACGAAAAATACACCCAAGGTGTAAAAAATGTTTTATTTTTCTTTTCGCCAAGAAACCAGTATTTTTTTGTTTTTTTATGACCATATTACTTTGATAAAAAGCATCCGAAATTTAAGACGCATTGGCGTTTTGACAGATCTTCGTACTTGTAATGGGAATGCTTCGAATTCGAATCTGGGTCAAAAAATATTTCAATCAGTTTTTTCTTCAGCAGAACTCCGATCCAACTTTTCCTTATCACAAGATTTTTTTGTGCACTATAATTTTAGTAATACTTGCTGTTATTCAAAAGATTACTTTAAAAAACGGGTATTGGCGTACATTGTGTCAAGTATGAATGCTTCGCGTGGGTCAGCTAGTTCAACTTAAAGTTGTTCTGTGAATTGATTTCGTTTTTTTAAATTTACACTGCCATAAATCTCATGTGAAATAATTTTCATCTAAAAATCTGCAGCAGCAAAATATGAACAAAGCTTTAAAATAATGCATACACTTGTTTCAGAGTATCAAAAAACTCTTTTTCAATGCCAAAAGATGCGAGCTTACATGCATTGAGAAAGAATGTATATAGCGTATTATCAGTTGATCCCTCCAATCATTTCATCAAACTGAAAAACTTCGGATTAAAAAAAAAAGTGTCAAAAATTGTGAATATGTCTTGTATAGTTTCAATAGCAGATTTTGGTGGAGGGCCCATTCCAAAGGGCTAAACATTTAACTACACCATTAACTATCTTTTTAATTCAATTCTTCATAGCATATTTTTTTAAGCTACGTATTTCTTTTAAAAACACACACACACATACAAAACATGTTTAAATAAAATCACTTTAGTTTGCTGGGAGTAATATTGCAATTGGCGGTCTGTGTCAAAGAATACATAAAACTCACGAGTGTTGAAATCAAAGGGAACATAATATCAGGATTCGTTCGTTAATTCCTTCTGTGGTAGAAAAAAGGTCATAGAAAAAAGTGATGATTCAGTTCTGCTTTCTTGTTTTAATTAGTGTGACAATGCTACTAAGCAATGCCGTTCATGATACCGATTTGGTTGAGTTATATAACGTTTATTAGTTGATTGTCTTAAAATGTTTAAAACGATATTTGCCCACCACATTCGAAAGTAAATTTTTATGTAATATTTCTGTACTTTAAAGTAGATTAATCGGCTTTTGGGTATTTTTAAGCATTTTAAAGGAACCTCATATAAGCTATTTTTTAAAAATTCTATGGGGGGCTTATATTACTGTCGGGGCCCCTCCTGAAAACTATTGCTGTATTCTCCCCGATTACTATTTCCATGATAATTCAACCAGTCATCTCAACAACTTTGTTAGTTAGGACAATGCTGTCAAATAAACGATTATTGAGTTATCTAAACAACTTTGTTGAATCTAAAGACGTTCAACAATGAATTTTTGTCAAATGTCCTTACATACCATTAGGTCACATCTTTTTGCATTGGAAAGGGAGTTCCTTCTAACCCCGAAACACGAGTCTGCAGTTTTTTGCTACTTCGTGTTTTTCTAGCGTTGTTGTCTATATTTTCATTTTTCAACACTATGCGTTTTGTATTTCTTTCTGTATCTTAAACAAATTTCGTAAATGAGAAGTTAAAAAATGAGATATGACTTTTCTTCGTCTCATTAGTAGCTTCACAGTACATTTATTAAGTATAAAACAAACTGAATGTTCTTTCTCTAAAAATATCGTAAGAAATTTTCAATTACAGAAACTTTTATTGAATAATGAAGCAAAAATAAAAAATAAAAAAATATGCCGTTTTGAATTCAATTATTCTAGAAAAATTAAGAAATTATATTTTACATCTTAAATTAAATCTCCAATCCGGAACATTGAACTTTTCTTCTTGGAAAAAAATGATTCAAGTTATATAAACAAATAAGCCTGGAAAACGTAGAAAAAAGAGTTGGAGTAAAGACTCGAAATAAACTGGAAAAGTAGCTCAATATTTTTTTTTTTTTTTTTCTCGCTCTGTTTAACTATTTCAATCTTTTTCAGCGCCATCCGTGTGTGTGTTCGTCCCATTGACCTAATCTACTCTCTACTACGTCTCTTAAAATTATATACTTGTTTATAATTTATCACTTTGCATAGCGCATTACTATTTGATTTATTCACAATTTTTTTGGTAAATGTCGAAGGTTGAAGAAAGACGAAACAATAATATACGTTCGAGTTTTAAAAATAGAAAAAAAAAAAAAAAAACTATGCATTTTCAGCAGTAGGGGGGTGGGTAGTTCGTTTACAACCTAAACACACATTGGGAGCTTATAGGGCAAAAAAACAAAAAAAAAAAAAAATAAAATAAAATAAAACTCAGTCATTTTCCCGTTAATAGACCTAGTACAAGATTATATAAGTTTTTATTCGAACGATATCGTTTGTAAAAATTGTCGCATGTTCCCAATAACAAACTTTTATCAAAAGAAAACTGAAACTATATATTTGAAGCATCTCTTTTTGTTAACAGAAGATTAAAGGCATTTTTTATAATCGAGTATCCAAACAATCTCTTAAGTAATTAATTGCGAAACGCTAAAGAAATTGCTATGTATGCAATTCATTCAGCTGCAATAGTAGCAACTAATAATTTTTCTCCTATTCTACCGTTTAAAATTTTACGAAAAAGTCGCTTAAATCGCATTTACAACATAAAAATGCATTAGAATTTAGATCGTTCAGAGAGAAGGTAAAAACCAAGTATAAGATTTTCATTTCTTTAAAAAAAAGTTGAAAATTACATAGCATTTACAAAATTTCCTTCGAATTCGTGACTCTAAGCACTGTAAAAAATGAGTGGTGTTTTTACAGTATAATACAACTAATTTTATAGTAATAAACTGTAAAATTGCTCATTTTACAGTAATAAACTGTAAAATTGCTAATATTACAGTAATAAACTGTAAAATTGCTAATATTACAGTAATAAACTGTAAAATTGCTAATATTAGTTATAACCGTGCATTTTACAGTTGAAGGGGCAAGTGGATAAAGGTGATATGGGACAATTTTGGAAAAGCTTACTTTATACCATGGATGTAGGTGAAAAGGTATTTTTTTTTTTTTTTGAAAGCTTTTTATAAAAATTTAAAAGATTGTTACATACAGTATAGAACCTTTTATCCGGAAACCAAAATACCGGGAAACCAGAAAACTGGCAACATTTTGTCGATTTTTCCGCCATTTTTTAAAATACGAATTTTCGGCAATTTCTAAAAAAATGAAGAGCTTTTTTTTTTCTTTTGAAATACCTAAATGAATATGAACGGTTTCTTCATAAATACCATATAAGTGGCATATAGCTCAGAAATTTTTAATATTGTAATATCTATAAGCCCTTCTGATCAGCCCCCCTCTTCAGATTTTAAGATGCATTACTATTTGCTATAGTAACTTGGGTTTTATAAACAATTGGCAAATATCACTTCGTAGCGATCCTGAAAACCGGAAAATTCAGTTATCCGGGATAGCTGTGGTCCCAAACATCCCGGATAATTGGTTCTCTACTGTATCACCTTTATTCACCTGCCCCTTCAACGGTATATGTGAGTTAACACAATTGAACACACGCAAATTTTAATTTATATAAATCGGCGAAATTCAAATGTCACATATCACCTCTATCCACTCGCCCCTTCAGTTTTAAACTGGAACATCCGCTGCCAGTATTATATTTTTGTTTTTACAGTACAGTACAGTTAAATTTACGGCAATAAGCTGTAAAATTGCTAACTTCACAGTCAGAAACTAAAATTGCTGGTTTTACAGTTTATTACTGTGTGTTTCAGTTTTAAATTATAGCCTCGGCTGCCAGTAATATACTGTAAAAACGACAGCTCATTTTTTGCAGTGCATAACCCTTCTTGGGGTCATTTGAGAGTCGCCCTTGAAGCTCACGTAGACCCCCACACCTGAAAGCAAAGAGAGGGAGGCTTACGTGCAAATTCTATCGTCCTTTCGTCCTAAAATGCTCGACCTACCAAAGGTCAGCACGAAGACAGACGTGGTCAGGGACTATGTCCTCTCCCCAAAATCCCCGCAGACCCCCTTGAAGGCTCGGGTTGTCAATCTTTAGGGAGGTTTCTTTCCCCCCCAACGTGCAGAAATTCGGGTTCTCATTCGTCCTTGTTCTTATAGGGATTTTTCGTCGGGGGATTCTCAGGTGATTTATATCCAGGAGAGTTGGAGGAATCCTTACTGTCACACCTTTCTGATCTTCATCTCCACGTAGCTTGCAAGACTCAGTGGGAGAATATTACTTTCTAGCTTTGCAGCTGGGTGTGTTTTAAGTTTGGAGGTAAGTTTCTTTTCACTTTTTGCCTATTATTTTATTTTAGAAAATCATTCTTAAAGAAACTAAAAGTTTCTTAGATCGTACCTCTCTCTCGCTCTCTGCGTACATGTATAATTTTTTGTAGTTTTTAGGAGCATTGATCAATTTTTATACTTTACCGAGTATGTTCATGTTTCACTTTTTTTCTTCATTTTTAAAACTTATCGGCACTTTTTGCACACATTTTATTTTGGAAAATCAAAAAAAATGTAGAAGTTTCTTAGACCTTGCCTCTCTCTGCCTACGTTTATAACTTTTCTTAGTTTTTAGGAGCATTGATCAATTTTTAGACTTCTGAGCACGTTCCATGTTTTACTTTTTATTTTTAAAAACTTTTTTCAATACATGCTGGTTTTTGGCAACTTTTAGTAAAATTCTAGTCTTTTTGCTCAAAACTAGAAATTTTCCAAGTTTCTGTAATAACTAGCTAATTTTGCATTATAATGAGTGAATTATCAGACTTTAACACTAGAATTACGGCAGTTTTCGTATACCTAGAAGTGCCGCGGAGATCGTTTTGACCTCCGTAGAAGAAATATGTAGAGTGTGATGAAAAGGGTTATGATTTATTTAAAAGTGATATGTTACTTTTTTTAATAATGGTTATAGTTATACGTTCTCCATAGAAGAAATATGCAGAACGTGATACAAAATGTTATGTTATTTCTGAAAGTGATATGTTACTTTTTATATAATGGTTACAGTTCATTTTAAAATGTACTGAGATTTTAAAGAAATGTAATGAAGTATTTTTTTATTTACTTTTTTCTATAATGCTGAGGAAATATCTAGCACTGTTTCAGTCGCATTTAATGATGATGCTTGAATTATTTAGGCTTCATTCTTAGAAGCTGAATAAACCTTTAAAACTTAAGAATACTGCAGGTAATTGTTAACATTATTATTGCTATTATTTGTTTTTCAAGAAAACCGCCGCCCCCTTCTGTAAAGCAACGTGCCCCACTCTTCGCTTTTCGCAAATTCTTGCTCTAAGAGGTTGGAAGGTATGACAGACGTAGGAAATTTTTGATAAAACTGATCAGAAAAAGTGTCGGATATCGAGTTACGCAATTATAGATTTCGATTTATCAAATCAAAATTCGCTTTCCTCTTTAATTGTTTTTCCTTCACGGAAGTGATTCAACTCAGGAAAAGAACTGTCAAATTACATAAGACAATTTTTTCCCTTTCTCTTTCTTGGTATAACCAAAACTTAAAAAATCTCGTCCGTAAACCTGTCAGAAATACATGCGAAAATCGCTTTTTAATATTTCAAAACAGCAAATTATTACTGTTTATTTTTATTTGTTTAAAATATCTTCCCACGACTTCTGTTCTTTTGATGAAAATTAAGCCGTAATAAAATTTCTAAAATTCGTGTATATATATATACTAAACTGTTTCTTTCTTTTTTTTTTTTTAATTTAACCCCTCTTTAAACGATACATATAAAAAGCAAATATATTTTACACAAATATACCACAACATTTTGCAGCAAGCAACATAGCCTGACTACAAGGCCTGGGTCTGGAGCCCTATGTATCTAAGGGGCTTCACGGTTTTTATAGATTTATGCCTAGCATTAATACTGTACGAAAAATACATAGGTCCCCTCCTACTATAGGGACTCCAGAAGAAATTCAAAAATACATATGATAAATGACTAACAGTCTTATGACATACAACGTGATCCTTTAAATACATCCTAAAGGGCTTCTAAATCTGTAAATCGGCCTCTGCATTCTACTATAGAGTCTTCAGGGGGACGGGGGGCCTCCTATTACTATTGTGTGCTTTGAGCCTCACTTTTACTTAGTCGGGCCCTGACTGGCAGTCAAAGCTTTATATATTTTTAAATAGATAAAATTTGTTCTAATATCTATCATTTTTGAGCACTATTTTCATTGTCTCGTCCCAGTCTTTCTGGTACAAAGTAATTGCTTTGAAATTTATCTCGTATGTATAAGAAATAAATATACTTTTATGCTACTACTCGTTTTATGTAAATTTAAAAAAAAGATTTAATGATAGTGAGATAGTTTTCGTTCAAGCGTATTTCGCGTATAGCCCGTTTTTATTAACTTAACGGATGTAGTGTTGAAAGCAGGGCAAATTGTTCTCTATTTTAACAGCATTATTAACAAGTTATGATTGTTCTATCTTAACAGCATTATTAACAAGTTATGATTGCTCTTGAGACAATTATTTCATTATTTTACCTCGTGACTTCGTTAAAACGAACTCAAAAATCAATTCGTCTTAACCGCAGTTCGTCTCATCCGAAAAAAAAAAAAAAAACAACAAACTGTCGCAAGGTGTCATTCGTCCAAGCAGTGTTTTAAGCAGATTCAGGGTAAATAGTTTGAAAATTGCATTCATGGATAAATACGGTTTTACAAGACATTAAATGAGTATCAGAGTTTAACTCTCACATTTGTTTCAAAAACTACTTGATTTTTTACTGATTGATTTTTTCGACGAAGATTATTTAAACCAAGCCGAGTTCATCGAAACCGTGCTTCTGAGATCTGACCTGAATTGACGGGCTTGGAGGATGAAGGGGCTATGTTACATTCAAAAAAATTAGCATTCTGGACAATGAATGGTAAGCAATGAATACAGGTAAGCAAATAAAACTTGGTACACCAAAAAAAAAAAATGTTATTAGACTAATTTCATACGCACACTAACGACAAAAAAGGAAAACAAAAAAGCTGCACATTAAATCTTTGAACTCGCAATTTTTGTTTTGTCACATAACCCCTTCATCTCCAAAGCCCTTCATTTGTATCATAAACTACTTAAGTTTAACTGATTGACTTTTTCAATGAAGATTATTTAAACCAAGCAGAGTCCATTGAAACCGCCCCTTTGAGATCTGACCTGTCACCTATTAAGTTTCTATACATTTTATTTTGATGACATTCTATGTAAACCAGAGTACATTCTTCTTCAGTGTCTAACAAGCATCAAATTTGACATGAATCACTGTATACAATCCTTTCACATTCGAACCATATTCGAGAGAGTCAATGATCGAGTTTTACCTTTGACACTACACACCGGTTTTGTTTCGATGAGGCTCGGAATTTGAAGAAAAATGACCAGAAGCTATAGCGCAGTTCAATCCTTTTACGTCACCAAAACACGAGCGTCTTAAAGACATCTTGCGAGTCTTCTTTTATGTCTGCAGCCTTTTGTTCATTGGACATAAAGGGTCCACTTCGAACAAAAATTAACGATCAGACCGGCCTTGGATCAACCTATCTGCTCTAGCTTGTTTAATCACCTTTTTTTTTTTAATGGAGGAATTTCTGGAGAGTTCACTACAAGACTTCGATTGTGAGATAGGAAGAGCGTTAAGAAAATGCTTTTAGAATTCGACCGAGTAGATGGGGATGAAAATACGTCATAAGTTGCGTTCTCTTCTTACAGAATAAATCAACCACGTAATGGAATTGGAAGATAAGTGAAAGACGACCATTTTGGTTTTGTTCGTACCATCCAAACCAGTTTCGAGCCATGCACTCAGTCCAGTGAACTAATTTGCATGACAGCTTCCAGAGCGAAATAAGGGTTATCAGCGTTGACATGATTGAATACAAGAGCAGTCAATATTGACACAAGGTTGAATGCACTAGCAGACAAAATTGTCATAAGATTGAGTAGGAGACAAGTTTTCGATACGATGCTCTTTGATAAATCAACGTTTTTTAGATTAGTCATTTTTCCTTCGTGAAATTATCTCAAATGAACTCGTTTTTAATTTCCTCAAAATTAATATGTTTGTCGATCTTTTTAATATTTAAAGATTATTTTGTAAAGTATCAAAGATTTCACAGCCGTACATAACGATGATAAAACATTCCTTCATTATTTAAAAGCAAAAATGCTAATTCCTTCCCCTTTTTTGCATCGAACTGAAGTATTACTTTCCATTTTTACTCATATAACTAAGAATAATGATATCTCCTTTGTTTAGAGATCAATGTTCCGTAGAATGTTGTCGTACTATAAATTTAATAAACAACTGTCCATAAGTAACAACATCATAATTAAAATTGCTCCAAATAAAGAGCCCATACTTCTACTTTGGTATGAAACTAACCATTCGTTAAAAAAAATTAAATAATTAAGTATGCTCCAGAGACTGGTTCAGTTCTAAAAATTTTGTAAGCATCTCCCCATTATTACCAAAAGATATTTCAGTTAGTCTCCCCCCGCCTCCTTTCCCTTTCTCTCTCGACTGTTGCCAAAATTATTCAATTTGCATTCCATGATATGAGAAATGTTTTTCAGAATGAAAAAAGAAAAAAAAGAATGAAAAAAGCTAAATTCAAAAACTACAAGCACATGTCTCAGTTCACTGAAAATTTAAGACTTTTTTCTTTCAATTTTTCTTTAGTTTTCTACTCACCTCAACTAAGAAATAGCCTGTGGCTATTTTCAAGAATCTGCTTTCTTCTGCTACTGAGAAGTGCATAATAATCTTTCTCATTATTTCATTGTTTGCACCAAAAGTAAATTAAAAAAAAAAAACAAGCGATTCTCTTTCGTCGAAACTACCGTAACAATCAGCTTCACCCTTTGAGTGATGTAAGACCAAAATAGAACCTCGCCAGTTTCGTTTTCGTTTTACATCATCCAAGGAAGAAAAACATTATCTCCGTCTGCAGCCTTCATTTGATAGATCGGGAAAGGTCATGCCATTGTAAACGCTCCGCGGAAAATTCCTCTCGGCTATTATGAGTTCGTTAAAGCGAACGGCACATTCACCAAATGACTACCTCGTTTAAAACTCAGTTTCATTCTCTACAACTAGATTTTTTACATTCACTTCGTTTAAGAAAATGAGATAGAGGAAAACATTTTGCATGCAAATTTTTTTTTTCGGCTTCGGACTTGTTTATAACCGCAAGGCTGCTTTAATTTAAGCTAACGTGCTATTGATTCGTAATAAGAGTTAGTTCTGTTTCCCTTTCAGCTGGGCGAAATTTAATTTGAATATAATTCACGTTCATTAAGTCAACAGTGGACACATTTTTTTTTTTTTTTCAATTATTGACAAATGTGTCTAGACTTTGTGTTTGTATATTTCCTACATCTAAAAGCATTAAAAAATTGGTACAAAAATAATAAATACTTTTTTTTGAAATTTAAAATTTAATTTTTTTAAACCAAAATTTCAAAATACTCCATGCGTTACAATTTCTTTTAACTTTGAATTTCCACTTAATTTCCAATCATTTGGCATGATTGCATAAATCTATGCATTGAATGTAATGTTTTATGAGATAGTTTATAAAAGATGGCTGAAAATTTATATGCATTTTTCAGCTAGATCATACGGATCAATAATTTAAAAAAAAAAACATTTTTTTGTGTCCACTGTAGCCTTAACTCTAAAAGAATTGAGTTGTATTTTGAAAGATAACTTATTTTGCCTTTAATCTTGAAGAAAAGATTTTTTTAAAAAAGAACGAGAATGAAAAAATTCAAAATGATTAGTGGATATACTGGTCAGAGACCAATAAAAATTGATTTGGGCAACAACGGAATGAAACTAACTAGACCTAGGGGGGTCCACGCGAATCGAAACATTTCATTTTATTTTCATGTTCAATTACTTTATTGAAATCAATGTTATGCATTTCATTCAGGTGAGCTTTTCTTTAGATGCAAGAGATTCTTTTTAAATATTACTTTAAGTTAATTTCTTAGATTATGTAAAATGTTATGAAAAATAAATGAGCTGAGCATTATAACTTCAACTTTATTGGTCGGAATAACCAGGGCTTTCGTTCTTGCTTTGTGTGCAAACACGTGTTGTTAAAACACGAAAGGTTAATGACGGTCAAATTTAAAAAACGAAGCATAAAACCTGCCTCAGACATTGATTGCCTCTCAGACATAGATTGACTTTGAGACATTGATTCGCTTGTTGTAGAACGGGGAAGATGCGTTTACTGAAATTAAATTATTTTTAACTCTAATCAATTCAACTGAAAAACGTTTATGTCATGACAGGATTTTTTTTTTCCTTAATAAAATAAGTACGTTCATTAGCAACGATTACTTTATTTATAGAAGCGATTACAAGTTCAACTACTATATAGTTAAACATAGTCAGGGATATGCAGAATACGGAAATAAAATTTTTGCTATAAATGAAAATATTTGCTACATGAACACAACAGCTATCTTAAATAACTATAAAAGTTTTTTGCTTCTTTTTCTTCCTTAAAAAAAAAAAAAAAAAAAAAAAAAAAAAAAAAAAAAAAAAAAAAAAGAGTACGTAATCAAGTATTCTGAATTCGATGTATCAAAATATAATTCCGTTTCAAAAAATTAACGTATTAATAAATAATGCATTACGTCAATATTGTGGAATGATAAATCTCACATTTACAGGAATTAGATGTAGTTTATTAGATGTTGACTCTTTCTAAAAGAAAAAGCAATGTTTTTTCCTTTGCTCTTACCTTTGGGCTCTAAAAAACTGTTCATACAAATTATGTATTTCTCTTTTCGAAATAGGAATTAAATTTGGTCATTAGTAAAATACTAAGTTAAAGAAATCAATAGCATTAATCAAATTTATAATGCTATGTGTACGAAAATATTGAAAACGTTTAGCGTAGATTTCCAGCTTTGTGATAAAGTTATGGAACGACGGTTCAAAAACTGTAGATAACGACCCACAAATGTGTCGTTAAATCAGTTTTAGGTGGACCACAGCTTTCAAATGACTTGTTTGGTCTTATCTTTAGACAATTATTACTTAGACAACTTACTTAAACTTTCGTTGAATCGCATAAATATAAGTTATTCTTGAAAATTTTATGAGCTTTATGTGTACATAGAACATTGAAAGTTTTTTTTTTCTTCCGCTTGACAGGGGGAGACGACTAATTACTCAAGGGACGCCCAACTTAGAGCACCCTTGCCCATACATGTATATATTTAGCGCCGTTGTATACGGAAAAAAAGTTAAATGAAAAATAATGATGAATAAGCTAGTAAAATATTAGCTTAATTGAACGAATATAATAACAAGCAAAGCAAAAAATGTTTTTTTTTCTTTAAAAAAATACAAACATGAAGTATAATCACATATAAAGCATTATAAATGAAAATAATTGGAATTACGAAGTAACCTTTAAACCTTTTTAGGAACCAAAGCCGGTGTAGAAATAAATTATAGTATCGAATATTGTTTCGTCAACAGACAAAATAAGTGACTAAAAAACAATTCAGTTGCAAATAAAATCCTTGTTGGAAAGGATTATTACACTAATGCAACTTTTCAGCATTTACTTAAATATATAATAAAAATCTCTTTTTCTTCTAGCTTTAGCCAAGAAACAATAGTTCAAGAATGAGTTTAACAAGTGATTTGACGTTGAAGGAAAAAGAAGCTTTCGATGAGGTAAGTATTTTTATTTAGCTGACTTAGCTGGTTTAACGGGTGAAATATTTTTAGTTGCTGAAATGACTCACAACCAAATTTTAATCCCAGTTTTTAAATTCCCAATTTCAAAATTTATTTTGATTGTTCAATCCTGATTACTATGGCACCTATTAATTAAGGAAAAATGCTTTTAATCGGCGATTAAAATATAATTGGTTATTTCTATATTGTTTTCAGACTGTGCTAAAAGCAGTGTTGTAACAATTAAACAAATTATATGTAATTCAATAATAATAATTGAGTTTGTACAGGCAAAGAAAAACTGAAAAGACCGAGAATCTAAGCGGAGAAAAGCGATGGATTTTCTAATAAGGAATTGGACAGTTGTATTTATGATAAAATAAAAAGTGAAAAAAGATTTCTAGTTTAAACAGTAGGTGTGGCACCTTAGACTCTTGAAGCCATCATTTTCATCACAGAAACTTAATTTTGAATTTTAGGGGAAGTGTCGGGACCAAGGGGGTACCCTCTTTCCTACGCCACTGTACGAATACATTTTTATAAAGCTAAATTGTACTCAAATTCAAAATAAACAGGTCATATCTTGTTGCTTTGAGGGCTTTTCGTTTCATCTTAGGAAAAAAAAAATTAAGTTATTCAAAATAGCAAAACTGTTGGCTAACGAAATCAGGAAAAGGACTTGGCAAATAGCTGGGAAAAATTTTCATTTCTGTTAATTTTGATTGCTTACGTCCTTACTCATTTATGTCTGTTCATTTTCTTGTTTTTGCTTTAATAAATGTATTTGTTGTGTTGGAAGTTTGTTCTCACCGCGTGGCATAATCAGAAGTTTGATCGTAGTTTTTGCTACAACCCCTGTCTTTTCAATACGTAAAATGATTATGACGTTTTGTTCTTTAATAAAATGTCCCTGGGGTCCCAGCTGCTTGGTTCTCCCAAGCATCTAAAACCGATAAACCGTGCAAACGGTTGGTGCGAGGGACTTCAAAGTATCAAATGTGTAAACTATTGTTTTCAAATTATCATATTTTTCGTTTTTTTTTCCCAGCTCAAGAAACGAATCTACTCTGATGTCCCAGAGCACCTGAAGAATGACGTTTTCCTCTACCTGCGCTTCCTGCGGGGTAACTATCATTGACGTAACTTATCTAAAAAACGACAATTGTTCTCATCAATCGAAAATTAATTTCGCCTTTTTCTTTTTCTAGCCCGAGATTTCAACGTAAATCTGGCGGAAGACATGCTGCGAAACGTAAGTTCTATTCATACACATTTACCAGCTGTCATTCATGTGATGTCTAATTCAGGAAGGAGTTGAACTGCTTTTCAATGCGTAGATATTATCTAGCTGATTGACGGACGGATAAAGAAAAAACTATCCCGGCTAAGCTTTCAAAGCTTATTTTATAAAACAACGATACGTAAAGGGGAAAAGCCTCTATTGCATTTGTCATTTAATGCAATAGCGTCATCAGTTTGAACTGTTCGGCATCTTGTTAGTTCCTTACACAGATCCGTTCCATAATTATATGCTTCAAGGTTGATTTGAGGACAGTGGTGGACACCTTTCACGTTCTGCATGATTGACAGTTTGCTTTAGTAAATAAAGCGTTCTGGCTTTCTACAGCAAATATGGAACAGTTCAAATGGTCGTTTTCTTTCCCCAACAAATACGAATCCGAGACTGGAAGCATCTTTTTTATTTTTGTTGATTTAGTACTAAACCAGCTGAACTGCAACCTTCTCTTAAATAAAACTTAATTTTCCAGTAGATGAAATATTGCTCGTTATGACCCCAGCTTAACGCTATTAAGAGGGAATGCTCCTATGTGACAGGGACAGCTACAAAAGAGAGGCGATGTGGGCAATCCCTCCTCCCTTTGGGATTCTTCCTGAGTAATTTTTCTATATTGAAATTTTAAAAATGCAATTTTATGCGAGTTTTTATGAAGTTGGGGGACGATGGTTTGAGGCTCTCCCTCGGAAATGTTTTGGAATTGAAGTCCGAATCCTTTGTGTTGAAAAAGAGAAAAGGTTGAAAACCTGAAAACACATTCGTGTGTTTGAAACACATCGTGAAAACACATTGAACACTTAATACCTCAGAGTTCCCTTTTTAAACAAAATTTTAGAGAGGCAATATAATTTCTTAAGATCTAGGAACGTTTACAACTACATTGGTTAGTCAATTTAATGTACAATATGTATAGTATTTAACCTGAGTAAGGTCTAATATTAATCCCCGATGCCTTAAGACTTGAGGCTCAAGTTGTTTCAGATAAATTAATAAGAGTAAGGAAACTTTTCATGGGTTGAAATTTTTTTTTAAACGAAGAATTTTATATAGAGTCATTGCTAAAAAACTTGCTAGTTTTTCCCCACCCTAGGTTCAGCTGAAACATAGGTATTATTTTCTAAAACTAATTTAAAGTTCCTTAACCTTTCGCACATTTGAGAAGAAATTCATGGGCGAGTATCGAACTGACCTTGCTGCTCGGTGAAAAGGACAAAAACCCGGTTTCTCTGCTGGAGGTTTTTTTTTTTTTTTTTTGCTTTTACGTAATTCTCAAACTACGTCTAAGGGAAAATATTTCTTTGCGTTGAAATTAAAGTTTTTTACGGAAAAAATCGAACTTCGGTCTCAAGATCAGTTTCCACTGAATTGAGTGTTGGTGATGTGCAGTGCAAAGCCCTCACTTTCAAAATATTTTTTCAATGATTTAATTCGTTTAACTCTATAAATCTCATAAGTCAATAACCCTTCAGGCACCAGATTGTTTAGTAGAGCGGTCACTTGAGGTCAGATGTGTCTTCGATCGTCACAGCTATTTCTTCATTCTTATCAGATGAAAAAAGTTTAGTAAAAAAAGATCACCTATCAACTCCGTAAAACAACACGAGTTAAGTAACTGTGCACGAGGGTTACAACTGGATAGAACCAGTTACTCCTATTTTGTTTTGTATTATTTGGTCCTATTTCGTTCCTCTGTGTAAATTATTTATTATCCTCTTATATCGTAAGTTTCCTTTTCTTTCAGTGCATTTTTGCTAAGTCATTTGATGCTTCTTAGAGTGTATGTTTAAACAACCTGCAATGTAAATAGTTTCAATTTAGAGGCTTTTATTTTAATAATATTTTCATGAACTCAATAATAATATTAAATCAAGTAACTTTTGATTAAATAATATTGATGAGAGTTACGCAATAAAACCACAAAACGGATAATTGTATCAGGAGTTACACGATTAGAAACATTATTTTTTATTCAAATATAAGTGTAATTTATTCTAATTTTATGCGTTTTCGCTGGAAGGATGCAAAATGTAAAATCAACTTGAGTCAAAAATACTTAGTCTACTTAATAGAAATAATTACATTAAATTAGACTCGTAAAATTGATATTCACCCCTCGAGCCGTTTAGAATCGAAACAAATATCCGTTTCTTAAAATCCATGGTTCAGAAGGCGGAACTTTGGATCGAAAGGGTCTTGTCTTCAACCCTCACGGTCTATTCACTTTTAGTGGTTTTTATCTGTTGCCGTTAAACCCATTGGTAAATTAGCTTTTTGACTTATAATAAAATTATTTTACTCCAAAAATAGACTTTAGCGGGCTTTGATCTTACACGACTCACTTGTAGTTTATCACCTGTTAATTGAAGGGCTTGGAGGATGAAGGGGCTAAGTTACGTTTTAAAAAATTCCAATGGTAAGCAATGGATACAGGTAAGCAAATAAAACTTGGTCATCAAACAGCAGATGTCAGTAGATCAATTTTATACGCACACTAATGACAAAACAAGAACACAAAAAAGCTGCAACAACCACAACAATTAAACTTTGAATTTTAATTACTCGCAATTTCTGTTTTATCACGCAACCGCTTCATCTCCCAAGCCCTTCAATTGGTATTGACAAGTGATTATCAAGGGCCTCCAAAAATTATCTCCAGCATTCAATCATATGCTGGTTAAGAAAGACAACGTATTTAAAATGTTAAAGATTTTTTCAAGTCTAAGAGAGCATAGTTGCGCAACAAGTTTCTGCTGTTTTATGCTTACGAATTAAAGAAGTAAACTTAAAATTTTTGTTACAATAACAAAATTTTCTTTAAAAAATTATAACCGGATGAAACAACAGCAATTGAAATAAAAGGAAACATAAAGCGATTTTTCCGTAATGTTCTATTTGCAATTTGCATAATTTAAGAAATTTAAGACTTGTTACAAATTTCTTGATATAAAGCCAGTTTGGATGTTGAATAATAATATAATTTTGAACTTTCCAGCATCTTACTTGGAGGAAAGCCAATCACATCGACACAATTTTGACAGATTTCATACCAGATAAGGTAAGCAATCACACTGACCGAATTTATAATGGAAGGAAAAGTAGATTGTGTTTCATTGTTGCTGTAAAACACTCGCATTAAATATGCAAACTGTTTAATCTGATGGGTTAGAAAGATGAAATATGAGCACTTTAATGATTAATTTGTTCTCTGTAAACTGGTGCAATGTACAGAGAACAATCATACGATGCTTGTTGATTTTCAAAATTTTCTGGGGAGTTCTAGTTGTTTCGTTCATGATAGTAATAGTGTATCTCCATTTTTTTTTAAAATCGTATTTATTTGTTTATTGGTTATTACATTTAGTAATGAGAACAAATCACAGCACTTTTCTGAAGAACTAAAAATTTGCAAAGTGTTTCAAATAACAAGGCATAGTAAATTATTTACAGAGATACACAAATTTACAATGAGCGACACATTTAGAGCTTAAATTAGTAATGTCGTTGGTTTTTTTTCCTTTTAATTCTCGTGCAATCTTTTCCACAAAACCAAAAAGTCAAAATGATTAGTATAATGAACATAACGTTCAAAATGTAAAAAACTCGTTTAGCATTTGTAAAACACTAAGACATTGACATGAATCCCTTTCTTCCTTCCAAGAATGGCAAGTTTGATTCTGACACCTTAAACAGCCATCAGAATGGAATGACAGAAAGCAAATCAAGAATTGGGGTAACTATAACGTTTTTGTGCTAATCGCAGCACGCTTTCTGCCTACTCGCATACCCCGAGTTCACCTCGCTAACCTGCTTCTCTATCCAAGCTTTTTGGCTAAGAACTTTTGATGCAACCATTGTCACCGCTTGCTTCCTATTTTGAGCAATCAGCTTGCTGCAAATATGAGAAAGAATGCAAGTAAAGCTCCTATTAACCCGTTACCCCCCCCCCCCCCAGTGATCTATCAATAGATCCCCTCTTTTTAGACTCCTCACTGAAAAATATGCCTTTCTATCATTTCTTATTGGCTGGTTGCCTACTGGATTGGTTCAATAGAAAACCAGCCAATAAAAATAAGAAATAATAAAAATGTATAGTTTTCAGTAAGGAGTCTGAAAAGAGGTGATCTATAAATAGATCACTGGGATGTAACGGGTTAAACAAGGCACAAGTGGACTCTTTTTGTCTCCGACTTCACGGGATCGCCAGAAGAAACACTGCTTGGAGAGATTGATTCTGCTTCGGACGGAGTTGACGTCCAGTTTTCGAAAAAGCTCGTCAAAGTTTGATGGAAGTGTAACATCCACTCTGTACTTCGTTTTTTTACGGGTAAGGTAAACAGGATGAAAAAGAATTGAGCCATTTGGTGACGTCAATCACAAGTTTGGCTTGGGCAAGAATAAACTGGTGCCAATCAGACGGCGAATGCGAATCCTATTGGTTAATTTATTTATTTTTTATTATTATTCCAGAGAAAATTCCCAAAAGTGGCACAGCGTCAAACCTTCTGGCAATCGTTTGATTTACTTTGAGTACATATTTGTCGTGAACAGAATGCAGAGCTTTGATTCACACTCATCAATGGACAATCAAAGCTGTGTTACTCCGAGTTGCAACGAATATACTTGCTTTGTGTAATAAGAGTTTCATCTCCCAATTCTCCTTCCCAGATACCCATATCTTCCCATATGCCAGAAAAATTAGCTTGCTTGTTCCATCCTGAAGAATGATTTACCCGAAAATACAGTTTTTGCTTCCCTTCCCCAAATAATCCTTTCTGCATAAATCTTTCCTTGCCAAGAAATACTGCTTTATTCATTAGTTTTTTCACCTTCCAGAATAAAAAATCTATAAAAGAGCAACTCATTCAAGGCACACAACTGCTAACAAAACACCATACAGCGGTTTGCAATGTGATAGAAGAGCTTTTCGGTCATATAAAGAATTTGAAGTAAAATATTTCTTCCACTTTGAAATTACCACATCAATTTATAACTGAGCCTATTGTGTGCCTTGAATACGTAGCTCTTTACGATATCTTGATAGTACCTAATATATTTCCTCATTTTTGTAGGTAGTAACCAAATATCTACCATTGACACGAATTGGTTTTGATAAAGAAGGCGCACCTATCCGCTACTTTGCGTTTGGAAACATGGATTCCAAAGGTAAAATTTATTTTCTTCGCAAATGTGTATACTTAAGTACCAAGGTTTTATTTTTTAAGTTTCAAATTAATGAAATCTATGACACAGTATGGTGTTAAATCTTCCGCTTGCTACAATAAGACGCAAAAGTAAAAAAGCTAACCCATCTAGAAGTAAAAGATTCATTTTCACTGTTTTGACTTTCCCAATTGGCACATTTTTAAGTACTTAAAATAATCTGAATATTCTGAAAGCGCATATAGTATGACCCTCATAAGTTGAGCCATGACCTTGATACTGTTTTCTGGGGATAATAGGGAAGGGTCATTAGCTCAAGTCCCTTTTAATTCAACGTCCCAAACAGATGTAAACACTGTCAGGTTAAAAGCTTAGCATAACAGAGTGACACTGTATACTACCGTGCTAAGCGCAAAAATGGTATCTGCAGTTGAACTCAAACTGAGATAAAACTCTTTAAAGTTTTGCTTCACCATGTATTAGATTCAGATGATACTTTTTCAGAATATTTTTTAAATTATTTCCTGTTCTCAAATGACCATATAATATTGTATTCAGGTAAAATGCGTCTCAAAGAGACACTTGGTGGTGATAACTCAACTTTGTTAAAAATTGTAGATACCACTTTTGTGTTTAGCACGTCAGTATAGTGCACCTCATTATGATTGGCGCTCAGTAAAAGAGTCAAAAAGCATCGAATTCGCAGGAAATAAGGAAGGCAATAAACGCGATAAGAGAGCAAAGCAAGACTTCCTCGGTATTCTACTAATCAGGAAGTTTTGGCATGCACTTTCTTTTGAAATTTATTTCTTACTGCAAACAGATAACAATGCCTCATGAAAAAAATTCCAACACTTGATTATAACAAACCAACCCCCACTCATCTGGTTTTCAACTGATTTTGAAGTGAACTGGTCCGAGGCCGAGCGCCAACAATCCTGAGCTGCACCATATATATACACAAAATAATTGATTTGCTTTACCCGTTACCGCCCAGTGATCCATTTATAGATCACCTCTTTTCGGACTCCTCACTGAAAACTATACCTCTTTGTCATTTCTTATTCTTATTGGCTGGTTTCCTATTGAACCAATTTCCATGAGGAAACTAGCCAATAAAAATAAGTAATGATAAAAAGGTAAAGCTTTCAGTGAGGAATCTGAAAAAGGTTAATCCATAAATAGATCATTGGGTAGTAACTGGTTGACTGGTGGAAGGCCAATATTGAAAGCAGTTTATTTCTATTGATAACGAACAGTATTTTATGTGGGATGAAGTTTTCTGCCTATAAACGCTTATTTATACATCGTGTTGAATCGGGATATAACCCATGCAACTCTTGATGGAATTGATTTATTACATTAGCTATATATTAATGAAAAACATAGTACAATCAAATCATGCTACATCGGTTGCAAAGCAGAACGGATAGATTCCGTGCTAGCAAATATTTACCTGAATAGAAATTTAAGCGGAATTCAACAAAAAATACTTAAGAACTTCTTTGTTGAAAAAAGATCAAACGTGGCATAACTTACAATATTTTTTTTAATGTTTAACATGGACACAAAACCAAATTAAAAAAAGCATTCTCTTAACGTACTACAAATAAAAATACTTTTTTAAAAGGTCAGATATCATCAAGATATCGCCAAATTCAACCCGTTTTCTGTCCCTCTAAAATGAGACAGCCTGAATTTAAAAAGTTTGGTCCTCTTAGAAATAGCTTTTTCAGTACTTGTGGTGATAATGGCTTGCTTATGTTTGATTGTAGGAAAAGGTTTCCTTTTTAATTTATTTCATTTTATTTTATTAATTAATTAATTTATTTTTTTGATATTTTTATGATACAGTATAAATTGGTTTTTGTATAGTCAATCGTCATCGTTCTTGCTCATATTTTCCAGGAATTATTTGCATGAGCTCCTGTTTCATCTATTTTATTTTAAATAAATCTGCAGACTAGTAAAATTCATTTATTTAAATGACATGAGCTTTTTGATTTAGTTACAAAATTAAATTGGAAGTTAATTTTACTTTTTTGCTATCCATTCTTTTAGGAATTTTGAAATCTGTGAAACGAAACGAGTGCATTAAAGGAGTAATTCAGTGTTTTGAAGAGGACGTCGCCGTGATGAAAGAACAAACTACGAAGGTGATTTTTCATTATTTTTCAATGGAGAAAGTTAAATTCTCTATGCTATAATTTGTGTGGCTCTGGTAACTTAATGCTTGACCCTAGCAGAGCTCATTTCTGCTTGGGTTGAAAGAAGAGATACTTTTAGGTTGGCTCGACGCCGATAAGCGTAATTGTAACGGAAAGTCTTTTCCTCTAAATTTAAGCAAACAAAGAGCATAAGGAAGCAAGACGAAAAGTCCAACTTTTCAATTTTGAAAGCTCGAAACATCTTGCCTTTTTGAGCTGTACTGTAAACTTTTGACTATTTTTTTTTTGGGTTGATACTTCTATTTTCTTTCATCTTTAAATAAAGCAGCAAATTCCATTCTACAAACACTCAGTGCTGATGTATTTAAACTCAACATGAACAAAAAAATAAAAAACATTTCGCCTCTCTTCCGTGCACTCTTCAAATAGAATCTTTCAAGCCCCAGCGAATCCAAGATCAACTTTTCAGAGCCAAACTATTAGTACTTTTTGCCAAATTTCTTTTACTTTTCAAGGAATTTCTTTAAGTATGCATGTTTTCAAGTAACTTAATAAGCAATGAAAAGCTTTCATTCAAGTTCCCTTCGAAAATTCTAATTCAGCATTTTATCCTCCTCAGCTAGGGAAACCTATTGAGCAATGGGTATACATATTTGACTTTGAAGGCTACAGTTTTGCAAAAGCCACTCACAAACCAAGTAAGTGAATCTTGACTATTATACGAATAAAACTGAGTATGGCTTGACATATAATGAATGAAATACAGTATTGAACAATTTAATGACTGTTTATGAACGTTTTTTATTCTTTTAGCTTTGGAAACTTTAATCGCATTGTTCATGGCCTACGAAGCGAACTACCCGGAAAGATTAAAAGCTGCATACATTATAAACGGTATAAAACTAAACAAAATTGACTTTGAAATCTGTCTGACTTTTCTTGATTTACGGTCATGTAATAATCAATTTACTTTTATTTCAGCATCTGTCTACTTCAGTATTGCATTCGCAATCATCAAGCCCCTTCTCTCAGGAGCGACGCTCAAGAAAATCACCATTTTTGGTAAAGGTAAGTACCTATTTCTTAATCTCCTGCTTCAAGTGAAATTTATGTGTCACAACCACCTCATTTTCCTTGTTGTTTCTTTTGGCAGATGGCTGGCAAGAAGTTCTAAAGCGAGATGTTGATCTCGACGTCTTACCAGGGTTCCTCGGGGGAAAGCGAACAGATCCTGATGGAAATCCTCTTTGCAAAACCATAGTGAGTTGCCCCTTCCCATTTTGCTTCTTGATATCAAACGAAAATATGCTTGGAAACATAATACTTAAAATTAATGCAGTCTCTGTAACCATGATAGTAACATATTACTGAGGTTAATTATCATGATATTATTTATTAAGATACTGATGATGCTACTTTTATTAATGAAAGTAATGTAATAATGAAAATAAATATGATGTTGATAATGAGGATGTCAATAATGTTAATGATGAGGATGTCAATAAAAGTGATTGATAATGGAATAATGATAATGATAAATTGAATGACAATACAGATGATGATAATTGTAATGCTTGTAAATATGATGATAATGTTAAAGATGATGATAGTAGAAACGTTGATGATAGTGATGATGAAAATAAGGCTGATTATAATAATGATGAAAATGACGATGGTAGTTATAATACGAATGGTGATAATAAGAATAATCTTGATTAAAATAATCGTGATGATAATATTAATGATGATTAGATTAAGATAATGAAGATACTACTTTAAAAGTAAAAGTAATGTAATTAAGATAAAGAGGATGTTGGTAATGATGTTAATAATAACAATGAAAGTGATAATCTTAATGAAATGATAATGATAAACTAAATTACAATACTGATGATGATAAATTAATGATGACTTTGATAGTTATGATGATAATGGTAGTTATGATAATAATGATAAAGTTGATTATGATAATTATGATCTTGATGATGATAACAACAACGATGGGGATTGATGATGCTAATAATGATGAAAATATCAATTCCATTAACAATAAAGTTGGCGATAATAAGGGTAGTAAAGATGATATATATTATTATGCAATTATTATTCTGAATGCACCGATAAGCAAATTGGCAAATTACCGATTAATCAGCAGAGCCAATAAATGATCATAGTGATAAACTTTACTACTTCCAATTCCGCCCTCAGTGTTTTGACTTTTACAATTTCGATTTTTGAAATAGTTCCTTATTTGTTTCGGAGAGATGATTTATTTTTCTCTATTTTCCTAATTTTTGCAAAATAAATTCAAAATTTCACGCAATTTCTTTGAGCTAAGTTTTATTTATTGTTAATAAAGTAACATTATGTTAACTAGATATCAAAATTCAAAAAAAAAAAAAAAAATATATAGGATACAGCTGTGGTGATCCCGTTAATTTAAGACTACTTTTAATTAAAATTATTTTTTGACTATCAGCATACATTTTATATTTATATATTTATTCAAAAGAGAAAAGTAATTTATTAAAAAATACATATTTACTGTAAGGATTATTTTTTATACTTTGTTTTTTAATTTTTTGTTATGTTTTTACTCACTATCCCTTTCGTACTACATATTAATACTTTTTTTGCGAACAACTTTTTTTTTCGGTTCATACTTTTGTTCATCATAGTTTTTTATTCAAAGCACAATTGAAGTAACTTTTTTTCTAACACATTGTTCGCTCATTAATCAACAAATTTGGCTGATTATAAACAAATATTTATGCTTTTCACAATCCAATTAAAAGTCTTGGAGTTTAACCCATTAATGCCTAGTGTCCCTTTTTAGGGACGGTCCAAGAAAGGGTCTGAATTTCCCCAAAATGAACATTTCAACCAAATAATAGTGTTCAATTAGGACCTTGCTATTGTTTCAGTTCTTTATTAACAGATTGTATCACATAACCATCGTAAAGTGCGTTCTGTAGCAGTTTTAATATGACCTTTATCAAAAATGACCTCGTTCACAATCTCAAGAAAAAAAGCTAAGTTTTAAAAGTTATTCCCAGCTTTCCAGTTTATGTCAATTGCTGATTTTATTTCTTCTTATAAAATGTATTTTTAAATATTATATCGTAGGCAGAAAAAAATTTTAGTAAAAAAAGTTTAGTAAAAAAAGGGTCTATCGTAACTTTTAAGGGACGATTATTGTGTGTGTGTGATGTTTGCAAAAAAAAACATTTACTTACTGTTGATAAATTTATTTATCATTGTTGACAACGGACACTTAAGAAAACATTTGAAAAATATTTTTCCTTCAATTAATCGGCAAAGGGAGTTTATAGCCGATTAATCGGTGCATCCCTAATATAACTAAGGTTTCTGAAAATCTTCAAAATTTAACTGTATTTTATAGAAGTGAAGTCTATGTGCAATGAGTTACCGCCCGTAAGCCAGGGTTGAGGCAGAACTGTAGCAAATGCACCCACAGCTCGATCATATAGCATCCTAAGACTGCAGTTTCGCCCTTATTATGGGCTCCTCAGTTAGGAATAGCCAATGATCGAGCCGGAGGCAAAAATCCTCTTATTGTAGCTAAGATAGCCAACAAACTGGTAGATAAAATGAATTTATCTTACCAGCGAGCGTCCGCAAACTATGGTGCGGCTCAACTCGAAATTTGAAGGCTAAAGCTGGGTAATGTGCAATGAGTTACCGCCCGTAAGCCAGGGCTGAGGCAGAACTGTAGCAAATGCACCCACAGCTCGATCTGCCTCAGCCCTGGCTTACGGGCGGTAACTCATTGCACATTACCCAGCTTTAGCCTTCAAATTTCGAGTTGAGCCGCACCATAGTTTGCGGACGCTCGCTGGTAAGATAAATTCATTTTATCTACCAGTTTGTTGGCTATCTTAGCTACAATAAGAGGATTTTTGCCTCCGGCTCGATCATTGGCTATTCCTAACTGAGGAGCCCATAATAAGGGCGAAACTGCAGTCTTAGGATGCTATATGATCGAGCTGTGGGTGCATTTGCTGAAGTCTATGTTTCTCATAAAATTCATGTAAAGAAACAAGAATTGGAGTCTTTGCAAGGCTACTTTGTACAGCAAATAATGCTTTTTATCAAAATGGAATTGCCCAATAGCAACTCAGAATATAAACTGTTGTTAACCCCTTTATGCCCCGACGGGACTCAGAAGTCCCGCTTATATTAATTTGGCATTATGAATCCTAAATGGCTGGAATCATGCTGAAGCTTTAGTGTACCACTCCTCGTACTTCGCTGAGAGGAAGACAGATGGTACCTGCGATCGGAAAGTCTAGGGGTCTTAGACCCCCGAAAATTTCAAAATTCTCGGTAAAAATGATTTTGATGTATTTGCAACTCAAAAAAACAAAAATATATAAAAAAATTCATTGTTAAACTAATTCGGGACACAAAGGGTTAAAATAGCATTCTCTTTTCAGGTAAAACACGGAACTTTGGTTCCAGAAGAATACTACATCACCAAAGGCACAAGTCGACTGAGCCAGCAGCCCGGGGTCAAAAAGTTGGTTGTGAATCGCATGTCCAAAGTTCACGTGATCTTGAACGTGGCCGAGCCCGGTTCGCTCATCGAATGGGAGTTCGAGACCGAAAGCAAAGACATCGGCTTCGGACTCTTTTACAAAGTCAACGAATACAACGACAGTGAAAAGAAGGAGCTGGTTCCCAAACAGAGGATAGACACCCACCTGGCATCAGAAACGGGAATGTATCAATGTGAAAAGAGTGGCACATGTAAGTCAGAGTTTCTCTATTGCTACACTGTAAAAAAAATAGACGTTTTTTACAGAATAATGCGGCTAATTTTATAGAAACAAACAGTAAAAATGCTGCTTTAAAGTAATAAACCCTAAAATTGCTAATTTTACAATTGATTACTGTGCATTTTGCAGTTTTAAACTGGAACCTCTGATGCCAGTATTAAACTGTAAAAACAACACTTTATTTTTTGCAGTGTAGCTAAGGAAGGTACTGTCCTTAAAAATACTGAAAGAAAGTACAGTGAAATCCCGTTATAACGAACTTCAAGGGACCGCAAATTGTGTTCGTTGTAATAGGAATTTCTCTAAGTTAATTCAAGCGCTGTTAAAACTGTGGGTTATGCACATGCACATAGTGCCTTTAAGGGTGCCACGGTGCTCAGAAGGTGTCATAGGTCAGCCAAATGGCACTTTCGAAGTGGTGCCGCAAAGTTTGGCCCTTTAAGGTGCCTTGTGTAACTTGTAATTTTGACAGTGAGTAATGTAATATAAGGGCATCTGGAGTGGATTCTTTTAAAGCAGCGGCGAAAAAATGGGACTGTAATAATTTTTCCCTAGCTGAGACGCACACCGTAAAAAATATATTAACTTACCTTATTTTAATTGAACCAATAAGTGATGAAGAAAGCCTTATTATATTTACTTTTCGAAGACGTTATCCGATTAGGCTGCAATATCCCCTATAGGTGCACTTATTTTATTGATAATTGAATTGGGACAAAAAATTTATATAATTGAAACCGATATTTCGTTGTATTAGTATTCGTTGTAACAAGATTTCACTGTATTAAGATTTATGAAGATTTATGCACAAAAATACAAAAATGCAAAGCATCCTATTCGTTGACTAAATTAAGCTCTTATTTTCCATTAAATTGTATCCTAGACAGAAAATAACGAAAGTTTTTGGACAGGATTTTCATTAAGTGAATATTTAGGTAGCTTTAATTGTTTTATGCATTCCTAGTTAGAATTGGATACAGTAAGCTTCTGCCACTGAGCGCATTAGCAATTGTCTTTTTAATGGATGTATTACGAATTTAATAATTTTTTTACTATTATACATAAATGTTTCTGCTCCTGAAGAAAAGCAAAAATTTAATTCCAAAACTAGAGTAAAATGCAGACCATAAAAGAGCACTTAGTTTTAAATGTTTTCTCAGATGTTAAAGACTAAAAGAAATAAAAGTGATGTTGTAAGACTAAAAATCTTGAGCTGCATTTCAGATAACAGCCAGAAGTTCTTCCAGATCTAATCGAGCTCACATTCCCGCACACTATCGATTTACTGACATAATGATTATCTAAATATAGCTCAAAACTGGTTTAGTTAGACGTTATTTCAAAAAATTCTTTTTAATATTTAAAACTATTTTTTACGAAAAAAAAAACTAAGTTTGTGTAAAAAGAATACTATTCAAAAACTGAAATTTTTGGTCAAAAACTGAAATTAACTTAAATGTAGTAAAGTTATGCTGATCAAAGAATATATATATTTTCCATTCATGTCACTTTAAAAATTCATATTTTTAGATTTGCAACAGAATGAGTTTTACTCGAGTTTAAAATGTGCGAAAAATAATTACTTAAACAGTATCAGTATTTGTCACAATATGCACAGTGCGGCATATCAACCTCTCGTATTCAAATGGATGCTATGTGAATTTTGGTGTCAAAGGTGCTATATCCTTTGATAGTGTGTAATATGTGCTATCTGCAGTACAGTGAAACCTGCGTAAGTTGATTGCACCACTTAGAGCGCTTTTCTACTTACCGACACGACAGTGATAAATCGTACACGATTGTCGTCATCCGACATTGGCGCACTCAAAATGCATTAAAATATGCAATGCGCTTTTCCACTTCCCGATTTGAGAACGAGTGTGTCTTCTCCGACCTAGCGATGTCGTTTGTCATCCCATTCGTGTCGGATGACATCCGACTCGCCTTTGAAATCGGGACGACATTCATTCATCTGTTTCTGTGCAGGAGCAACAAATAGAAACGGCATTTAAATCTAACATCGCTGCATTAAAACATAAGCTCACATTTGAAGACGATTAATAAAGAATGTAGCAAAACAATAATTTCAATTATTTTATTTAATATTTTGTTTCACTACTGTTGCTCAGACGATCTTGATTGCTACAGAAAAGCTCAGATTTTCATTCTGATACTATGCATTTCGTTCTTAGTAAACAAGGTGGGAATGTAATAAGGTTGTGAGTATCATATGCACCCAATATCTTCTCTTTATCTGTTTTCTTTTTTTGCGGAGGTAAAGTAAATCTAGCTGTCGTAGTTTGTTAAATTGAGGAGCTATTGTAATAATACCCAAGCTACAGCACACCGGTGCTTCGAACTGAAATGCATGGAAATGAATGGAAAATGACCGTTTCGGAGAAACGATATCGGTTGAGTGGGAAAACAGCGCTGTAGCCAACACGACACGATACTTATCGATGCAGTATTTCCGTCCGACTTTCATCGTTGACCTGTCGTCAAGTTGAAAAGCGCCCTAAACTGATCAACTTAGACAGATGGTCAACTTAGAGATTGACATATGATATAGGACTAATTCTGTACTTAAAAAAAGCGGTCAACTTAAACAGGTGGTCAACTTTGCCACCAAAACACAAAAGTATAAAACGAAAATCCTCTGTAGTGTATCTGTCAGATACGCGCGCCCGCTGGAAGATAAGGAGAAAAAGCTTTGATGAACACAACTTTACATTTGCTGCTTTGAATACCTAATTGGTTAGCTTTTAATTTGCCTTTTAATCCAGATGCGTTTACTGAAATGAGAATTATAGATTAATGTATATACTGACCGATACTCATGAATGCCTAGAGTAATTCAGCTATTTATAATATTATTTTTAATCTTTCAGATGTTCTGGTGTTTGACAATTCTTACAGCTGGATCCATCAGAAAGAACTCTATTGTAAAGCAGTAGTTGTAACGCCGAAAGGAGAAAGGATTACTGTGTTAAACTGAATACACCTGGCATCCACTTGTTTGTTCACTTATACTTGTGCATTTTAAACTGCAATACGTTTCCCATTTACTACTTTTAAAGATGGAGATTTTCGCAAGATGAAAATGCGTGTCAAAAACCACAATTCATTCGAAAGCATGCTTCTTTTTGTCAATCAAGCATAACTTTAGGAGTGTTTTTGATTTAAAAAAGAAGGAAATATCTTTAAAAGTTTCATCAAGTCATTTTTATCAGCAGAAATATTCCTTTGCTTAAAGTGACAGCATTTTCAAATGCATGGCAGCATTGTGTAAAGCAGCCAGCGCTTTAACATCTATATGTTGTATATTGTAATAGTTGATGAAAAAAAAAAAACACCGAAGCTGATTATTGTGCTAGGGAAAAAACTGAATGTGCAATAAGCCGAGTAATATTTTATGATGCCAGCATATTTCCCATCGATCTTTATTACACCAGAAATATTATTTTGCTCTAAATGGAAGCAACATTTGCAATATTGTGTAAAAGTCGAAATTTCAACTGTTATATGTTATGCACGTTCATATTTAGCGAAATAAAGGCACGGAAGAAACTGTATCTACAAAATTGAAAGTAATTGTAGAATGACAAAGGACTGAAAGTGCAATGGGCTGAGTGTTTTTTCTCTAACCCGGTGAAAAAATCCCATCGATTTTAGTAATTTTTCATTTGATAAGAGCCTTCTGCAAAAGACATAGAAAGCGAGCTTATCCACTGTAGCAATTTGATATGTCGTCTAAATTCAATTGCTCTTTTCCCTAGAAAGTAACTAGGATTTCGCTTCTTAACCAATCAAAAAAATTGCGGCGACATCTTTATTCAGAGTGCATTTTGCAGTCGTCGCAACAAAGACACGCGTAAACCAAAATCTAAAACTTTTGGGAAGTTCGCCAAACAAACGAATTAATGGTTTTAAATCTGAAGCCATTGTAATAGCTAAAAGTAATTTTCTGATCTCATCTGATAACATCAGTGTTGTCTGAGTATAAACATTTTACGACTAAATAGCCCATTAGTAAAGCAGTGCTTGCGTCCTATTTTGGGCATAGATTTGACAACGAACATATTGCTCAAGTTATTGCATCATCAACTTTAGCAAAGAGGACTAATACGTTTGCTTGCATTGTTACTCTTATAACTCAATTTTTTTTTGTATAACTTTTACTTGTATACGTATTTATGTAAAATTACACCCAGTATATATCAGTGTAATCGTTTGTACGTCTGTAAATATTTTTCTTAGTGAAAATAAACATTCCGGAACAATCCAATGTTAACATATTTTATTCACAAGATCTGAATTTTGTTGCCACATTGAAGGAATTATTAGGGAGACTGAAAAGTAATTATTTTTCAAACAAAGCAATTGTTAAACATTTTAATTTTAAATCAACCATGTATTTTTCTCGTTAAGAGACTCTTGCCGGGTAGTAGTAAATTTTAAATCCCTGATAGATTTTTTAAATTAATTTTTGGAGCAAAATGTCTTGAAATAGCATCTCGGATACAAGCCAAAATTTCAAGTTTTTGTGCAATAGAAATTGTTTTAGCTATTGGAAGAAAGAAAAATTCGACTGCTTCACCCTTAATACTCACCTGACATTGCACCATCTGGTTTCTTTTTAGCGCGATCTATATAGGAAAAAAACCTTGAAAATTAATCTGGTATCCAAGACGACATTTTAAGATATTTTGCTCCAAGAATCAATTTAAATATAAATTCGGGATTTAAAATTTACTACTAGATGACAAAAGGCCTATGATAACGAGGATAATAAAATTGTTTCAAAATAAAAGGTTTTAGCTATTGATTTGTTTGGGAAAGAAACGACATTACTTTCCGGTTCCCCTAATAAAAGAAACCTTGAATGACCAAATGGACCCTTAAATGACCAAAAGGTAATTCCACAGTTACGAATGTAACAATCAAACTTACAACATGTTTTTATTCTTTGTAATAAAGGAATATGCAACAAAATTTAGGATCACAAAAATGACATGGAATTTATTCAAGAGAGAGAAAAATGAAGAATATAATCGATCGATCGATTGGGTTGTTGCTTCCGTAATGGTGGCAATGCCACAAAGTTATCAAATCTATGTCAAAGTTATCATTTCTATGATGTGTCAGATTGAACGGATTTAACCCTTCACTGCGAGGTGTGCCAGATCTGGCACAAATCAAATAAACCCTCATATATTCCTATGATTTTTAAATGCAGTTAAACTGAGCTTTGTGCCCCTTCTGGAACATTGCTATAACAGTTTAGTGTGATTTTTATGCACTAGTTAGTTGCACTAGTCTAAGTATTACAGTTCTTGCTTTTGAAAAATAGAATGTCTGCATTACAGCAAAAAGTGTGCTTAGTCATTATTTCCTTTGTTCTAAAAATGTTTAGATATAAAAGCTGTACTTAGTGGTAAAACTTGTTTGTTCCACTTATGGCACGAAACACATTGTAGATTATTACACTTATCGGTATAAGCTTATACTAAGTGCTTTGTGCCATACGTGGAACAAACAGTTAAAACATCATTTTTGGCACCAGTTTTTAAGATTCATTTTTTTTTCTTCATTTTTCCTGAACTCAGGGTTATTTAAAAGGTAACATATGATTTTTTCATGAAAATATAAAAAATCGTGCAGTGAAGGGTTAACTCATACATACATACTAATTTTCAATGTTTTTTTTTTTTTTAATGTGAACGCCGTAACTTGCTTAATAGGCCTTCAAACTTCGTAAGAAAGTTAAAACTTCATTTAAATATATATATATATATATATTGTCCCCGCTTTCGGCAAAAAATAAACAAATACTCTCTGATCGTCTTAGGTAAAACCTTCCGCGCATTTACGCATGCGCGTCAGGTCACTCTCTGATCTAACCAAAACAGGGGTGTTTGGTAAGATAACAATAAGGGGAAGAATAATAAAAAGCATTTTGAGCTGTATCAAACAAAGTGGAACGATGCTAATTTCAAATACATAGTTAATTTGAATATGTCAAAAGGATATAGCAAATACAAGTTTTAAATTGAAAACTTCGGAAAGTTCCCACTCACAACCCATCACCCCTTTTTTTTAAGTGGAATGGATCACGAGTGCGAGGCACGGTTTTCACGGACGAACAGTAGTTCCCAATTTGCCCATTTAAAAAACAACTACAAACAAGTACTAAGATTAAATTTAAAATTAAAACAACCCCTGACCCTGATTGCCGATCTCATATTAAACCGAACTTCTCTGGTCATAAAGTATTTTAAATATAAAAACATTTAATTGTTTTCGAGAGGATATGGTAAACATGAAAAAGGAAAAATGCTTACTGGTAAAATTTTGATAGTCGCAAAAGCATAATAAAGAAGGAAAATTGAAAATTATTGTACTAAAATCATTAAAATTATGTTATTGTTAACAAATAGAAACTGGCAACAGATAAACATTTTAAAGCATTGAGTTTTTTTTTCTTCGGTTCGCGGCCTTTCGTCTCCTCACAGTGAAACCGGTCGGTTTCTGAAGTTTAAGTTCTTTCTTCGTTGGCCAACAATAACATCGGTTTCCAATCCCGTAGATTTAAGCCTTAGCCGCATTTGCTAAAAAACGTTATAATTCGAGTTCTATTTTACGTAGAAGTTCCAAACACATCTTATCAGACGTTGATTTTTTTTTCTTTTGGTACTAATGTTTTAAATTTTCCAGGATATTTTCACTTCAAAAATAGCAAAAAACATTTAAGTTTTTTAATTTCTATCTTTGTTAAGTAATGTCATCCGAAGACGCGACCTAGCTAAGAAAACTCTCAATCACTTCACCTTTAAAAAAAAAAGAGTTTTTTTTTCAAAATATGGCCATCCGTTTAAGCTATATGATGCCACAGACAGATACGCAGATCAACAGATACACAGAGCGACAGATACAGTGATACGTCAAACTTGTAACTCCCTTCCTTGTTGTTGAAAATCAGATGAATTCGTTCGTTTAATAGCAAACTTCAGCAAAAGAAAGCAGAATAGCTCAGTCCTTTGACATTCAACCGAACGAGGTCCGAATATGTCGCCCAGTCTGTCTTTACAACATTTTTAAAGCAAGCATTTTGCGTACAACACCTAAAGCGGCAAAATTAATATATTGGACATTAAGGGTGGAGCCAAAATGACCGAAAAAAACTTTTTTTTGAATTTCAAATAGCTTGATGTGTCAAAATGTGCCATTTGGTCACTAAAACAGAGTGTGAAAATTTGAAGAGATTTGAAAAAGTTTTTGATCTCCCTTCGCGACCTTTTATTTTACAATATTAGTGACATTATGCAAAAAATTGACTATACATCAGACAAACTTTTTTTCAGTTTAGACACCTTCAAGCACAACAAAATATCACAAATATAATAATTAATGCAGTAAACTATCAAAATACTAAATAAAATAATGTATCACAAATGCAAAAATACAATAAAATGTCACAATATTTACAAAGTGAAATGCGAAAATTCACGTTTTGTCTCAAACTTCTGCATTAGCTCTCGCGAAGCAATTCGAGTGCGGACGAACCCATCTCGAGCTGTGTGCCCACAAACAGCTTTCGCCGCCTCTGTCACTAGCTTAACATATCTTTCCACGCCTTGAGTGTGATTTGGAAATTTCAAGTTTTCAAATTTTCAACGGTTCCAATTCACTAATATATAATCTAAGAACCCGATTGGCTGTAGTGATCCATTGTGAGTGATTTAGGCAACCAGGGTTTCTATTTGCTAAAGTAAAATTACATTCACCTTTGCTAATGTTATTGCACATTTTCAGTAGATAGCGATGATGTGTGGCTAACTTCTAGTCCAGATTGGATAACTCCTCTATTAACTGTACGTGTTCAAAGGAAGTAACAGGCTGATTGGTGCACGTAGCACGCCGTTTTCCGAAATCTCCAGAAAGTCACCGTGGTCCTGTAGGCGTGCCATCCATTTCATGGAAAAGATGGCGTAGAGGCAGCTCATTAGCGTGGAGAAGACATAACAGCCACTGCAGAGGACGCTTTAATGTTTCCCCCAGTCGTCGTATAACACCTGCTCTATGGCCTGTGTTCACATTCATGCTATCACACCCTATAATTTTAATGATCTTCATTTGTGCATTCTGCTCTATGAAACTAGAGACTATTGCCTTAGCAATATCTTTGCTAAAGCTTGATGTCGGCGTAATGTGGCTGAAGTAAGAAAAACCTGGCTTTGAGATGGTATATGTCCTTCTGTCAGGAATTTTCTGTGGTACTTGCTGTCACTGTCGACTATTTGTGTTCAAGTTTGCTATTTTCGACTATCAAAATATATTCATTTCTATATCACGATGAGCCTGATTAATCTGATTATCATTTAGTTCGAGTTTCCTACGATTTTTTTTTCTTTCTTTATGTGAATCTTACTTCGATCTATTACTTTAGGTCGATCGATTGGCGACACGAGACCATCGTGCAAAACTGATGTTGCCAATGTAGCAGCCAACCTATCCGAGACTACGATCTGATCGCAAGCTTTAGCAAGTGAAGGTAGAGAGATTGTCCTTTTCTTGCGTTTCATATTTTCTTTGCCTTAGTCTCAATTAGTTTTTCATCAGGTATGTACCCGTCATCCGTCACACTACCCAACGAGTGAGATTCCTCCTCGATACTGTCAGTATCGGCAAAATTGGATGTATTTGTCATCTGTATGATACTTAGCTTATTTACTCGACTGAGAATGGCTTCCTCTCTTTTAATTTTTCTCCTCAATTTCGCCGTCTCCCCCTTATTTATACCACCGATTATGATCTTTCTTGGTCCTCTTTGATCATGCAGAAAAATGCGTTCCCTTGCCGGAACTTTAAATTCTTTAGGGCAATTGCAGTTTGAAGTCATGTCGAAACACTTACATTTGCTGAGATCAAATAGGCTGTTGGCTTTGTTACGAAAGTCAGTCAGTTCGCAGTAGTTATCTTTTTTTCCTTGTAACTTCAGATCGTATTATTTGTTGTGGATGATCCCAGTTTTTCAATCGCATGTGCGTGACTTACCGTTGGAAGTGAGACCTTTGCCCAGATCTCTTCCACATCATAACAAAATTTCTGCGATATATAAAAAAATGATGGGTATTTTCCATTTTCCGTCTTGTAGTTGCATATATTTTTTCATAACATCGGTTAAGTTGGGAGAGTATTGGACGGAAAGTTTCTTAGAGAGCCAAATATCACGCATCATACTTCGTCTCTTGTGACTGCCATCAATTTGATTTATACAACAAATGCAATGTTAATTATTTCATAAATAATAAAAATATATTTAATATTATTATTCATACGACAATTTAATATTATTATTCATATGATAGAAAATATCTCTTTGAAAAACAAATATGCAACTGAAATTGATTTTCAGCTTAAAAATAGTTCGATTCCAATCTAACAAAAAAACGAAATAGTTATGGTTTCGTGGGTTCGTATCGTAATATAATAACAGTAGTATTATCTAATATTAGCAATAATATAATAAGCCGCGCTGAATTCAGACTGAATCTAGTTATAAAGTCATAAATGAAAAACTCATCAATATATAAAAATAAACTAAGCTTTGAATATCTACTACACTTACAGGAGGGCTGCTGCAAAACTCATGCTGACTGGGGAAAAATAACCTATTATTTTTTTAATAACTACTAATGCCATCCACCGAAATTTAAGTGAAGTATTAAAAATGTCAATTTTAGTAACTATCGATGCAAAAGGTGAAAAAAAAATTGCAGGACAGTCAAAGTGCCCTACAAAGTCTTTTAATGCAGTATTTTGGCATAAAATCTCAAAATGTCTATTTTTCAGGGAGGCGAAGGGAGATCAAAAAATTGTCAGAAAATATTGTGATTTTGCAGAATTGTTACTTTATACAAAAGGCACGTTTTCCGCATACAAGCTTAAGAAAATTAAAAGTTTTTTCGCTCCACCCTATTGAACATTAGGGTGTATCGAAAAAAACTTTTTTTCGAAATTCAATTTACTAAGTTGATAACAAGTTGCCCTACCCACATATTCCAGAAAAAAATTCAATCTAATCAAAAATTGTTTAGGTGTTCCGCACGAGGACTGAAGTTTTCTTCAAAAACATTTTTTTTTTCAATTGTTTTTTTTTTATATGAAGAATAAATGTTAAAAATAATTCAAGTTGAAAAATGGACACAGCAAAATCGGAGGACAAAATTGGGTTTGAAAAAAAGTATAGTAAACAACATTTAGATCTCCCACATTTATTCTAAACTTGCGTAATTTTCACCAAAACTAGCATTTTACAAGGCCATGCGGCTTGGTTAGAAACTTGTTTATGAATGTGGAATCTAACTGAATTAACACTTGAAACTGGGAATCATCTGTGATTTATGTGGAGTAAAAAGTAAAAGAATATAAACTATAAACAGAATCTAAGCCCCTCCTCACACAATGCCAGCGTTCTATCGGGGCACCCGTGATGGTAAACGAAATACAGCTTCGCTAGCGGAGCTGCTATCCGTTTGTAGAAGAAGAACATATATCTTTGGTTGAGGAAACAGCCTCTAAATATTTCGAACATGGTACTCCAGTAAATAGCCCAGGGAAAGAAATTGTAACTTCAGTTTCACGATTTATGGAAAAAAAAAAGTTCTATTGATAAAGAACATAAAAACTATCGGTTGTAATGGAACATCAGTTAACACTGGAAAATCAAATAGTGCTATTAGACTTCCAGAAAAGTCTTTGGAACCCTCACTGCAAGCCGTGGTATATTTTCTTCATTTAATGAATTACCACTTAGAAAGCTAACGATATCTCTTGCTTGATAGGCCGACTACTGGACAAAATTCTTTTAGTTTACCTATTGGAAATTTCTTACAATATTGTTAAGATCTACCAGTCAGAAACTTAAAAAAAAAATAGAACGCGTTTTACCAGAAGTTGATGTCAAAGAATTGAGTAAAAAATACTTATGCGATGTGTCTAAAGATGTAATATCTGGAAAATGTTCTCCTGCAAGATGTCTCCATGCAAGATGGCTCAGGATGGCAAACAGTTTTTAAGGCTATACATCGCAAAGTGATCCAAGTTCAGAGTTAAATAAACTAGCATAATTTATAATAAAGGTTTATGCTCTCTGCTTTTTCACAACCGAATCTGAGCATAAGAACATAGATTACAGCAAGTATTCGGATACAAATCTCCAAAATGTTATCCATTCCGCATTGTGAAGAAGTCATCTTGCATGGGACAAGCTTGCAGGGTTCCTTTCTGCTAAATTTTGAGAACATTTGCCAGACATTACAGCATTAGACACATCGCATTAGTATTTTTTACTCAATTCTTTGACATCAACTTCTGGTATAACACGTTCAATTTTTTAACAAGTTCATTACTGGTAGATCTTAGCAATATTGTAAAAAATTTCCAATAGGTCAACTAAAGGAATTTTGTGCCGGCCACCTTGTCTAGTGGTCAGAGTAGTCTGCTATGGATGGTGCGGCCCCGGGTTCGAGTCCCGGCTTGGGCATGGATGTGCTTTCTCTCTCATGTCTTGTCCTTTCTTTGTGTGAATGTGTTGTGTGAAAGGTTGCCTACCCTATAAACGGGTACCTATGGCATTGTGTACTGTGGAAGTCGGACTTCACACCAAATAACGGTACAGTTGGAAAAGTGAAGCAGCGCACCCCAAATTGCCAGCCTGGCTGGCACACGACAAAAGAAAAAAGAAAAGAAAAAAAAGAATTTTGTCCAGTAGTCGGCCTATCAAGCAAGAGATATCGTTAGCTTTCTAAGTAGTAATTCATTAAATGAAGAAAACATACCACGGCTTGTAGTGAGGGTTCTAAAGACTTTTCTGGAAGTCTAATAGCACCATTTGATTTTCCAGTGTTAACTGATGTGCCATCACAACCGATAGCTTTTATGTTCTTTATCAATAGAACTTTTTTTTTCCATAAATCGTGAAACTGAAGCTTCACTTTCTTTCCCTGGGCCATTTACTGGAGCACCATGTCCGAAATATTTAGAGGCCGTTTCCTCAATCAAACATATATATTCTTCTTCTACAAACAGATAGCAGCTCCGCTAGTGGAGCTGTATTTCGTTTACCATCACTGAGGCCCCGATAGAACGCGGGCACTGTGTGAGGAGGGGCTTAGATTCTGTTTATAGTTTATATTCTTTTACTTTTTACTCCACATAACTCACAGATGATTCCCAGTTTCAAGTGTTAATTCAGTTAGATTCCACATTCATAAACAAGTTTCTAACCAAGCCGCATGGCCTTGTAAAATGCTAGTTTTGGTGAAAATTACGCAAGTTTAGAATAAATGTGGGAGATCTAAATGTTGCTTAATATACTTTTTTTCAAATCCAATTTTGTCCTCCGACTTTGCTGTGTACATTTTTCAACTTGAATTATTTTTAACATTTATTCTTCATATAAAAAAATTGGAAAAAACTAATATTTTTGAAGAAATTCAAACTTCATTCCTCGTGCGGAACACCTAAACATATTTTGATTAGACTGAATTTTTTTGTGGAATATGTGGGTAGGTAGGGGCAACTTTTTATCAACTTAGTAAATTGAATTTCGAAAAGAAGTTTGTTTTCGATACACCCTATTGGACATGCTCGTCGCTTTTCTAAATCAGGTTTCTAATCTTTTTTTTTTTTTTAATGTCTTTTAATGATCGTTGTTTCGCGTTTAATTTTTCTTCTTCTTTCGATGTTCTTTTTACATTTCAGCAAAAAACAATTAAAAATACGCAATGAAAAAGATTCTTCTCTCTTTAAGTACTAGTTGCAATATCTACCAAATTGAGAAAAAAAATAAATAAATGATGATTTTGTCAATGTCCACGATTTTTAAACATCGTCGTTTTGCATTTGATTTTTTTTTTTTTTTTTTTGATGATGCTTTACATTTGACCAAAAAAATAAAAATATGAGACAAAAAAAGTTACACAGTTGATCAACAGATACAGTATATATCTCACTGAAAAAATTTTATTAATTGACATCGGTATCTTAATGTTGAATGTTTTTCCAGGTGATAAAAGATACATCTAATTGAATGATACAGTAGGCGCTTGTAATGGGGAGTAACTAATAGCTATACATTCAAATGTGTAAGCAATTAAATAAAAAAAGATGGATGTTTGAAAACATCTGTCATTGTATCAATACTTATCGATGTCCTTATTTTCCAACATCGAAGTCTTGAAACATCGATGTTTTGCCTTCGATGTCGCTCCCCTATTGCGAAGGTTTAGTTTTTGAACATCGGATTTCATGGAAGGTCCGTTAAAGGGCCTCGTTTCTTTCTATACCCCTTCCTTGTAAGGCATAAATTCAGTTCATCAATATCCTCTCAGAAAACAAGTACTTAGATAAAATTAAAAACAAGACCGACCCTGATTGCCGACCTCATAATAAAACTAACTACACTGGTCAGAAAGCATTTTAGAGTCGAGTATATTTGTTTTCGAGAGCACGTGGTAAACGCGGAAAGGGAAAGAGAATCCTTACTAGTCAAATTTGCTAGTCGCAGAAGCAGAATAAAGAGGGAAAATTGGCAATCCTTTTAAAATCCTGATGCTCAAATCGATTACAAGTATTTTAATTGTTAACAAATAGAAACTGGCAGCAGAAAAACATTTTATATCAGTGAATTTTCTTTCCTCGTCGACATTGCGAAAATATTAAGTGCAAGCAATTAATAATAATTAGTAATATTTCAGTAATCATTCTCCCCCTACAATAACCGGAATAGCCTTTTCACACACTCCAGGGTCCACCGTACCTACCTCAACTCGTGGTTTAACCGAGATAGGACCCTGAAGAGCGCTCTGTTCTTTGAGAACCAGACCAAGGGCCAAGCAAAGCCTTGATCCAGTACCCCCAGGGGTATCGTTTCACTTGGAGGACTTTGTGACCACGACATTTTTAAGGTCCCCCATCCACCATTAATGAAGACGGTAAGATAAAAAATAATGCTCTAATCACTATGCCTCCTCAGTTACATTAACGCAAAAACATAAAGAGAAGAAACCATTCCAATTTTTTTATCAATTTACATTACTTTTTAATTTTACAAGAAGCGAATTACTTCGTACTAATCAATACACAGTTGTATCCTATAACGGAAGCCCAGCAACAGAATAATGTGTAAAGCAGTAAGTAACCGCCCCTAAGCCAGGCTAAAGCAGAACCGTGCAATACACCACCAACTCGTTTATTCCGTCCATGGACTGCAGTTTCGTGCTTATTATGCACTCATCAGCATGGAATAGGAATTAAATGAACTGGAGGCAGAAATCCTATTGTAGAGCAAAGAAGGTCTATAAGAGGATTTCTTCCTTCAGCTCGTTCAATTCCTATTCCATGCTGATGAGTGCATAATAAGCACGAAACTGCAGTCCATGGACGGAATAAATGAGCTGGTTGTGTACTGCACAGAATAATGTGTATTGAGATCCGAGTCGTTTGTGTTAAAAAAATTCTTTCAGTGAAAACAGCTGGAACCTCAAAACTCGACCCAAGGTGGACTGAAAAGTGGCCAAGTTTGTGAACATGTCGAGTTATCGGAAATGTACGCAGCAAGTTTTTTTATTCTTTTTAAATTTTTTAATGACTCAAAAGTTTTAAATTTTCAGTCTAAAATGGCTTAACGCAGCAGACTTAGTGTCAAAATGAGTTGCTTAAAACCTCACACAAGTGGGAATTTTTCTCATATCACCTATTTCCCTCTGTAGAAGGTCACCTACTGTAGTTGTCGCCATTGTGGCGTCATCATGGTAAAGTGTCACTATTGTACCAGCATACTGTCTCGTGAATGTTAGCAGGGATGTACAGAGCGAATAACTTAAAATATTATTTAGAAGCGTATGTACAAGTAAAAGGAACTTAAAAGTTAAACGATACATCTTGCCACAGACGGTAACGTACGAGAACATAAGACACTAAATTGTGCACCTTTTATGGCTGCCTTACAGCCGTTGCCACTCACTTGGTGGTTCTGTTTTAACATTATGCAAATTAAAGGTTGAATAAATAGAATGCAAATTAAATGTTAAATAGTACGAAAATTAAAGTTCACAGCAGTACGCCACACCTCAAACAGATTTTTAGTTGAAAATATTTCACTTACAATTTTTTCTATGAACAACACACGTCAATTCAAATTAGTAATGCTTGTTAAAACAAATAATGAATTTGATGAAACGAAATGTTTAAGGTTTTTTTTCCTTCTTGGTGTGATTATTTTGCTCATGGCGCGAGTTTTGAAGGAGGGTTAAAAAAGGGAAACAAAAGCTTCCACTTAGCAAGATTTTTTTTTTTTCAAATTAAACTTCGATTCAAAGCATATTGCACCTAACATTTGATATTAACGACGAAGAATACAAAATGAAATGGAATGATCGTGGTCGCAATAAGCCTCCACGCAGCATTTATCTTCAATTTCTTTTCTCCCTCAAATAGAACAGAAAAAAAAAAAAAAAAAAGTTTCCAGCTTTATTTTTTCACGCATAATAGTCAGCATACTTGGAGTTAAAAAAATTGTGTCAGTTACATTGCAGCAAAATGACGCATACTGAAAAATAAAACCAAATGGTGTTTGCAACACGCAGGTAAATTTATCACACACGAAGATAAAATCATACAGGCCGTTAAAATTTGAAACTAGTAGTTACCTCTTTTAATTGTAATAAAACTCCTTAGTATGCTGCCGTGCTAAGCACAAAGTCGTAGCTGCACTTTTCAACAAAATTGAATTATTGTCACCAGGTGATTCTTTGTAACTTATTTTACCAAAATACAAGTTTCTGTGGTCATTTGAGAACAAGAAATATTTTTAATTTTTTTTTTGTTTTTTTTGAAAAAGTACCTCCTCAATCAAATACATGGAGGTGTAAAACTTTAAACAGCAATATCTCAGTTTGAGATCGTCTACAGATGCCACTTTTGCGCTTAGCACGGCAGTATGCCCCAGTTTTGGGAAATAAGAAAAGGAAATGTACAGCCCAAAAAGATGTCACCACATTTATGGCTAACAGCAATACCAAAATGCATTTATTACAAATCTAGCTGATAATAATAGTGTTGACACCCATAGTATTTATTTCGGGTATTTTTTAAGTTATATAGCTAAAAATAAATTTTAACCCAAATCCTTTTTAATCTTGCTGCAGTAAAAGTACTGAAAATTTAAACTTATGAAGGCAAGTGTTGTGAAAGAACTGATTCATATTCAGTACGAAAATTTCGGTATGTATTTAAAACGCTATTTTCATTATTTCCTGATGTGAAACCCATTTACAAAATCCTTCAGCTTAAAATTTTAAAAATATTTTCAAATGACAATGTATTTGAATCTATGATTAGCGAGCATGAAACGGAGCTAGTTATACCTTAAATGACAAATGGTCAAATAAGCTTTGTTCTAAAATATGATGAAAGTGAAAAACCAACGTAAATAAAGCACAACATATCGCGATAAAACAACAAATTTCAAGGCTAGAATGGAGCCTTTGTGCTTTATTTACGTTGTTTTTTTTTTTTTTTTTTTTTTTTTTTCACTTCTATCGATTGTAGCTTAATTTTGAAAACTTGCTAACTTGTTGTAACTTACATAGAACTTTACTTTATTACAGTGCAGTAAAAATTTTCACTTTTTAAACAAAACTAGCGCATTAAAAAGTTGTAGAAAACATCAAAGATTTCTGCACCCATTATCGGCGGGTAACTAAGCAGTCGTAAGAGTCACAAAAATGCTCAATATTATAGTCAATACATAGAATTTGAATATGAAATAAAAACAACAAAATATTGTACCTACATGCTTTTTGAAGAATCTTTTAGACGGTATTACTTTTAGTAACTTCCACTTAAGCTATTCCATTTAAATGCTATTTTTATAAAATTCTTTAATTTATAATTTAAAACATATTTTCAAAAGACAATGCATTTTAATCTATGACGGAGCCAATTATACTTTCTTTTTTAAAACTCGCTAACTGGTGGTAGAACTTTAGTTTATTACAGTGTAGTAAAAAGTTTTGCCCCAGTATCGCCGAGTATCTAAGCCAATCGTAAGATACACAAAAATGCTTAGTAACTATTAAATCCTCATACATCTCATCTTTCATGTTATTTATTTCTCCATACATCTCGTATTTCGGATGTTATTTATTTCCCCATACATCTCGTATTTCGGATGTTATTTATTTCCCCATACATCTCGTATTTCAGATGTTATTTATTTCCCCATACATCTCGTATTTCAGTTATTTATTTCTCCATACATCTCGTATTTCAGGTGTTATTTATTTCTCCATACATCTCGTATTTCAGACGTTATTTATTTCTCTATAAATCTCAAATTCAATCTAATTCTACTAATTGTGCCGTTCTATATTACCTTAAGTTTTTTTTTTTTTTTAATCATTCTTTGTAATGAACGATATAAACAAGAATATGCATTAGCTCCAGATGTCATTTTTATTTTCTGCGTTTAATATATTATTGAGATTCATTAAGCAGCATACGCAGCGTACAATGCACGCTTTTAACACATACACGTAACTAGATCAACAATCTACGCTTAAACTGTTTAAAATATTTGCAATTCTTAGGAGCATAATTCTAACATATACATAGCTATATTACAAGTCCCATCAATAGATTCAGTCAATACATGCAGTTTGAATATGTAATTAACTAACAAAATACTGTACTTACATGCTTTATGACGACTATCTTTTAGAGGGTATTACGTTTAGTGATTTCCACATGGTTCAATAAATTTCCAAAAATAGTTCTGTTCCACAACAGATGCATCCACTGTTTTCGACAGTGATTTTTATGCAATGTTTTTTCAAATCTTTTTTTTATAGTAAAGAAACTTAATTTTCACATAATCCTTTTCCAATTGTAGTTGCTGCGCGAGTGATGTTTACGGAGAATAGGTTAATTGAGAAATGTATTCTTTAGGTAGATGTAGAATGCGTTCATTGCAGCTAAAACCAGCAGTAAAAAACTTTATTTTTATCCCGCTAGGAGTACGATTGTTGTAACTTTGTGTACTGATGCGCCACCTTGAGTTTAATATGTGAAATTTATACGTAATCACAGCAGTTTTTACCGTTGCAATGTCTATTAAGAGCAAGAATCTGAGAAGTTGTCACGCCTAGCATTATGAGGTGATTCATGACCTCTCGGGTTTTTTCCGAAAAATTACCAAATGTCTATTATCTTATGGAAAGAGCAAATCCAGAATGTTTTGCTCTAAAGTTGAGTTGTTTAGTTTTTATGGATCCCTAAAGGTGAAGGTGCGGCATTAAAAATTAAGCGGATTTTCAAAAAAGCGGATTGACTGTGAGCCAAAACTCTTACCAGGAACTGTTGAACTCCTATTTTCTTTTTGTATCTAGAATACAGAAGGTTGAAACTTTACAAAATGAATGTTAAATTTGAGGTAAGTTGTTGCCGTAAGGTCAGTGAAGGCCCTCAAAACAAGGCATTTTTGACATTTTTTAGCGTTTTTGAGGTCCAAAAACAGCTTGCACATTTCAGTTGATACGGCAAAAGTAGTGTCGGTTGAAAGGCCAGTGTAAGCACTTTAAAATAATGTATAATCAACCGAGGAAAGTTCAACGTGCTTTTAGTTGCGTAAGGCCGAAGTATGAAAAATGTCATATTTTACCGATATTCAAACAGTCATAACTTCCTCTGCCAACAACATATTGAAATATTTTCGTTGCCATTATCATACTCTATTCTTTGTCTTAACAGAACAGCCACTTAACAGAACAGTCCTTTGAGGCGAAATGCTAAAAATTTTTTTACAAAAAATGCACAGGAAAAAAATACATTTTTTGTAAAAAAATTTTTTACACTTCGCCTCAAAGGACTCAACTGTTCTGTTAAGACAAAGAATAGAGTATGACATTGGCAAAAAAATATTTCAATATGTTGTTGGCAGAGGAAGTTATGACCGTTCGAACATCAGTAAAATATGACATTTTTCATATTTCGGCCTCACGCATAAGCACGTTGAACTTTCCTCAGTTATTTATACAGTATTTTAAAGTGCTTACACTGGTCTTTCAAACGGCACTACTTTTGCCGTGCCAACTGAAATGTACAAGCTGTTTTTAAACCTCAAAAAAGCTAAAAAACGTCAAAAATGCCTTGTTTTGAGGGCCTTCACTGACCTTACGGCAACAACTTACCTCAAATTTAACATTCATTTTGTAAAGTTTCAACCTTCTGTATTCCATATACAAAAAGAAAATTGGAGTGCAACAGTTCCTGGTAAGAGTTTTGGCTCACAGCAACTTCCATGTCTTGAAAATCCGCTTAATTTTTGATGCTGCACCTTCACCTTTAGGGATCCATAAAAACTAAACAACTCAACATTAGAACAAAACATTCTGGATTTGGTCTTTCCGTAAGATAATAAACATTTGGTAATTTCTTGGAAAAAATCTGAGACGTCATGAATCACAGGCGTGACACTCTCTCAGATTCTTGCTCTTAATTAGATCACAGACAGGCACTTTGTTAAGTGTCCATTTATGTCGGAATAAGCGTGATAAAACTAATTTAGAAAAAAGTATGGTCAAACAGTGGAACCCATTTTAGTAATGAATGCTTCTAAATAAGTCAGTCGGTTATTTTTTTAGAATGAAAACTTGAGTTTAAATTCCCGGAAGGGGCTAAGTTGATGATGTGGTACTGGAATCTTAGCTTTGAAGTTTAACTCATTAATGCCTAGCGTCCCTTTTTAGGGACGGTCCAAAAAAGGATGTGAATTTCCCCAAAATGAAAATTTCAACCGAATAATAGTGTTCAATTAGTACCTTGGTATTATTTCAATTCGTTATTAACAGATTGCAGCACATAACCATTGTAAAGTGTGTTCTGTAGAAGTTTTAATATGATCTTTATCAAAAATGACATCGTTCACAATCTCAAGAAAAAAAAGCTAAGTTTTCAAAGTTATTCCCAGCTTTCCAGTTTATGTCAATTGCTGATTTTATTTCTTCTTATAAAATGTCTTTTTAAATATTATATCGAAGGCAGAAAAAAATTTTAGTAAAAAAAATATGTACCCTCTGGGTCTATCGTAACTTTTAAAAGAAGATTTTTCTTTCTTTAATAAAAAAATTATTTTTTACACAATATTTTTTTTAAATATTTTTCCTGTCCATTAAACACTGTTTGTAACAAGTAAACAAAATATCTTTGGAAAAAAAATTTCCAATGGGTTAAACCAGAGTCAAGACGATTGATTGTAAAGTATTTAATGCAAATTTGTCCATTTTCATTAAAAAAAAAAAAAAAAATTCCCCTGCCCGCTTGCTCCCGTCAAAATCATGGGCTGACGTATCGCCTCCTATTTCTTGCACCCGTGGTATTTGCGAACTGGAGCTTACAAAGTTCAAGATAAAGAAAAATCAAAATACTTTTCATAAATTTGAGGTTTTACATCTGAAATTAAAATAATGCTTTTCGCCATGACGAATTACGATAGGCATGTGTGTTGCCACGTGTAATAGAGTGAGCCGGTTTTTTTTTTTTTTTTTTGCTTCGACGATGGGTATTGCGAAAAAGGTGCCATTGGGGGATCAAAGTGCACAGAAAAAATTCGACATTTTTTTGGTTAATTTCTTGACCTGCCGCAATTGCCTTAAAGTTTGGAAAAAATGCAGTTCTTTCGAGATTTTTGTCAAATTATTAAATTCTTTTTTCTATTTTCGATAAACGGGTAGGGTGGCAAAGGTGCCATTGGGCTCACATAAATTCCATAAAAAATTGAGGTCTGTGGTATAGTTAGCAATGAATGGTGTTTTCTTTTGAGTAGCTCTGAGAACATTTTCCCATTCATCGAGAGATAGATATACTGGCAATGGGCCACCTAAAGTATTTTTCTACTATAGAAAAATCTCTATCAGAGAGAAGCATGGCATGTTCAACTAGCGGGAATATGAGGGCAATTTTCTAGAATTCACCTAGAGCTGGCAAGCGAAGCCACACTTAAACTAAAGATTAATTTTTGTTTCGGCCTCCATAATTGTCTGAGATTCCAATGAACTTCGTAGCTTTGACATTATGTTCCGAAAACTGCTTCAACAGGCAGCTTTCTATGTACTGTCATTTTAAGTGCTTCCATGTTTGCTCTTTTGATAACGTCCTGACCAGCTTTTGCTTTTCTATGATGCAATTCTCTTCAATGTTTTCATCTTGACTGTCATCGCTTGATGTCGAAGATGAATTTGAACCTCTCTTGAATTCAGTCATTGCAGCTTTTTCGGAAAACAAAGAATTTTATTGAAAACTATTAGGATAACGTGTCAGCCATACTCTAAGTGCATGTAAAAAGTGGTATCTGAATACACATAACATTGTTTACATGCTGCATAGAAATATAACAAAAACCCTAAAATACACAATTCCTAACTTTACTTTAGATTCCTCATCACCAGGGATGTATTCTGGTTCTTTATCGGAGTCATTAAAACCACTTTCACTGCATTCAGCCGTAATTTCACTCCTATTATTGCTATCAAAAGTGACGCTCACGTGTCCACTATATGCCATTTTTACCACTTACCGCTATTTACATGAACGCAACGCCACAATGCAGAAATCGGCTATATCTGTGTGTCGCCGTTTATGAGGGAAACATAAAAACGGTATAAGATTTCCGTTAATATGCCCACATACTATTGTTTTCACCAAAAAAAATCTATTTTTACAATTTCGTCAGATACCACTATTTACGCCCGAGCTCTTCAATTGCAAAGTGCAATTAATAGTTTGATTGCGATTAATTTACTTTTTTTTACCGATTAACAAGGTAATAGAAAAAATAATTGATTAATGCCCAACACAGGTGCATTGCACTACACTAAACTCTGTTCTACGTTTATCGGGTTAGTTCTGCATCAAACGGGATCGCTTACAAGGCCGTCGCAAGAGGCGATGGCGATAATTTTCTGGAGCCCCCTCCCCTCCCCCTCACACACTATAATTGAAAGGTACAAAGCATTTTTATATATCATTTATTTCATAATTAAACATGTTATCTGGAATCTACGTGTATCAGAAAGACAGGAATCTAATCTAATATGTTGTTATTTTTGAAAAATTATTTAAAAGAAAGAGTTATACTTTAAAGAAGAAAAAAAAAAAGTTGTAATTCAGCAAAAGCTTAGTTTACGACGCTTCCTTATGTCTTGGCTACCGGGGAGATATTCCTGCCCCCTGATCGGCATAGACAATGAAGGTGCTGAAGAGCTATGCATTTAATAACGGGGGGGGGGAGGGTACTTGCTTTTTCCTAAAGATTTATGATAAATTGCAATGAAAATAGCTTTTTTTTTTTTTCTAATTCTGAAATGATACGTATTCTCGCGGGTGTGCTACATTTACTTTTAGCTACAAGTTTGCACTTTCAATGTCATTGAAATGACATTAGCCCTCAGCTCCGTTATTTTTGATATCGGCCTAATCGTCTTTGAGTAATCAGGGGACACGCATAAAAAAAAATCTCGGTCGAACCTCCTCCATTTTTGAAGTTTGTTAAAAAAAATTCCCTTCAACAAATCTTTGCCTATTTTTTTTATGTTCAAAGTTAAAAAGCCTACATATATTTTACTGTGATGCATATTTCTTATGAATTGTAATTTGAAAGCATTATTCCGAGTTTTTGTATTTCCAAACATATAATAGCACTGTACAATTAGCATAAACCTGTGGTTTTCGGCTGTTAAAGGAAGATATTACAATTTCTTGAGGACTTGTCATGCTTTTCAAAGTTAAAATGATTTTGATTATATTTTCTCATCTTTTAATTTATTGTTTAACGTTACATAGTTATTTTCAATGCGTCAAAATTTAATTTACAAATAATATTTCAACTCTCACATGTGCTTTACCATTACAACTATTCGCAAGTCTTATCACTTAAAATCTGCTTCCGTATGTTTTGTGTGCTCCATATACTAGGGGTATATCTAAAAACTAATTTTTATTTCGAAGTTGTAATAATGCGGAAAAGTTGCTAACCATCACGACGAACAAAAGGGGAAAAAATATCGAAACCATTAATATCTTCCGGCCGCGCATAAGCCCTAAAGTTTTTAAAATATGAAAAATTTCATTTTCGCGATTTTTTTAATTTTTTAATTAGGATATTTTCGTAACTTAATAATTTGTAACGTCTTCCAATAAAGCCTCAAAACTTTGTGTTTTAATTTGGTTCAAATCAGTTAATATCTTCTGGTCTCGCATTGATCCCCAAAATTACCCAAAAAAAATGAAAAAGTTACATTTTTACGCGTTTTATGGTATTTGATGAATAATTAGTTTTTAAACGAAATAGCTGAAGAGCACTTTTGCAGATGAACTGACAATGAGATAGAGAAATACTCTATTAGTTCAGTCAATGTTTTTCAGTTGCGCAAAGCCTAAAGCCTTGGTTTCCTAGGAGTGAAATCGTCGATCTCTGGCGAGACGACGATCGCCGCCGCCTTCTGCACATGCTCCTGAGCCGCAGATTGACGTCGCTTCACGCTACGCTCCAATCAAACTGGTTCTGATTCCAGCGTGCAGTCGGGCCCGGCGACGGCGACGATTGTCGCGTTCTAAGAAACCAAGGCTTTAGAGACCCTCGTGCGCAGACGTCGCACGCCTAAAGGCCCGGTTTCCTAGGAGTGAAATCGTCGATCTCTGGCGAGGCGACGGTCGCCGGCTTCTTCTGCACATGCGCCTGAGCCGCAGATTGACGTCGCTTCACGCCACGCTCCAATCAAACTGGTTCTGATTCCAGCGTGCAGTCTCGCCCGGCGTCAGCGACGTTCTAGGAAACCAAGGCTTTACTGAGACTGCTCTCCGCCTTCCTAGGACCGCACCAGCTGTCCGCCTTTGTTTTTTCAGTCTGCGTCTCCCAGTAGTGATTGCAGTGCACTATTATTTAGTTTAATCTAGTTGTTTTCATTTTGTAAATCTTGAAGTTTTCTGTAATGATGTAGTGTTCTGCTCTTTGGTGTGGATAAAAACGTAACGCCATGGCCGTTTTAAAGAAACTAATAAGGCAAAAGTGTTCGACTGCCGCATTTTTGGTACTTCAAAAGAACTGCCATCAGGACTTGATTTACACATGATCCTGCAGGTCCGTGGACCTGGGCACCACAATTCTAGGCACACTAAAATGTGGTAAATTTCTGTTTTCTTCCCTTTTTTGGAACTTATCACTTTTAAAATGTACAGATTTTCTTGTCAGAGGGATACTAAATTTGATTAGGATCTGGGAAATATTTTAGCTTGATCAGGCTCCCGACTGCCATTAAACAAACTGCCCACTGGCAAGGACGTCATTATTAATTTCTGGTACCAAATTCTACCTTTCATGTGCACATCACCTAATGATGTCCTCGCTAGTGGGCAGTTTGTTTAATGGCAGTCCAATCAAGCTCAAGTATTTCCCAGCTCGTAATCAAATTTAATAACCCTCTTACAAGAAAATCTGCACATTTTAAAAGTAATAGGACGAAAATTTACCCTATTTCAGTGCTCCTAGAATTGCGGTGATGAAGTGTAAATCAGACTCTGATGGCAGTTCTTTTAGAGCTCCAAAATTAGGGCAGTCAAATACTTGTCTTGTTATTAATTTCTTCGGCCTGGTACTGACGTTACTTTTCTGTCAATCGTATTCCACGTGGAACTGTAGGACAACTTGAGTCTAAAATAATTTCTTTAACACGTTGACTGTCTATCTACGAAAAAGTTGCAGCACATGATAGTTAAGGGCTGGTTTCCTAGAATCGTCGCCGACGCCGGGCGCGACGCACGCTAGAATCAGAACCAGTTTGATTGAAGCGTGGCATGAAGCGAAGTCACTCTTCGGCTCAGGCGCATGCGCAGAAGGCGGCGGAGTCTGTCGCCTCGCCAGAGATCGACGATTTCACTCCTAGGAAACCGTACCTTTAGGCTGAAACCAGTATATCTGTCAGCCAGTTTAGATTTGCTGGTACAGCCACAGAAGCCAGATATTAATATTAATGTGCTACAGATACATTTAAATCTGCGCGAAAACGGCAAAACCTATCACCTACGCAATAACTATTCTGTCAGCTAAAATGACATTCTTCGAATTATCTCGTTTTGTGTTCAACAATGCAGTGATGAAAAAAAAAGTAAGTTCTATCATAATTTTCTGCAATTAAAATTATTTTCAAGACTAAAATCCAAGAAATTATAACAAACAAAACTGTCCCATAGTGGCCCGCTGTCTCATACTAAAAAAAATTTAGTGACAAAACATTATCCGGATTATCTCAAAGATACTTATACAAAGATAGCTTTTCTGGTAGGCCCCGACATTAATTTTCAAAAAACAGATGGGTTTTGAAAATTTTGCTACTTAACTTAAAGTCGAGAAGAAAATATTTTATTCAACACAACATATGGACTAATAATGCAAAAAACATTCATCAACTCGAAAAACAATGGTAAAAACGGACGTGCTTCAAGCATAACAACGAGCGACAAACACACTTTAGTCTTTGGGTTCTTGACATTTATCACAACCTTGCATATCTTCCCGATATTCCTCGACTTGAAGTGTCAAATCAAAGACTCCCAAATCTTTTCGTATGATTCTTGAAGTCTTTTTCAGAATGGTAATTGGATTCTCTCCTTTCGCTGCAAAAGACAAACAAAGCATATCGCTCAAGATATGTATGGCTTTTCAATTGTGCTTATTTTTTCATGTCTATGCAAGGTGACATTGTTACCTTGCATAGACATGCAAGGACATGTTGACGTGTTTTGAATTTACCTACAACTTTAAAATTAAACAGTACAAGAACCGTTGCAGATATCAGAGCGATTTTTTTTATGTTAAAAAGAACATCAAAACGTTTATTAATGCACAATGTTTCGAAAGTGAGAACCTTCAGAGGTGATACGGTAGAGTAACTAAGCTGTAAACTTATCAATTACTTATGAAAATTAGCTTCAAAAATTCAGTTACTTGTTCAAGCGTTTCTCTTTTAATGCTTGCAAATAAGTCAGTAATGGCTTTCTTGTGGCTATTGGATTTTTAGGCTTCTGCACACCAAGTATATTTCATAGTTACTCCAAAGATAGAAATCGGACGGATTCGTATCCAGTGAATAAGGTGTGCACTAGGATGGTTGTTTGGGTATTGATGAGCAATAACCTGGGTTCAAAACATTCTGTAGATTAATTACCTTTTCAATCTGATATTTGCAACGGTTCTTGAGTTATTTGATTTTAAACTTGTATGTTAATTAAAAGACATCCTGTACATAAACCTTGTATATTATCGTTATTTGCTTAGGTAATGACAAACCGTATATCTTCTACAAAAGCGGGCCCGTCATTGCAAGTTTTTCCTTGGGGAAGCAGGGGGGGGGGGAGGCAATTAATCGGAAAACAACAAAAATCACGCCCGCTTAAAGATAAACACATTGATTTCTCAAAATCAGGGGGAAGGGCAATCGACCCCTCTCCCTGACCCCCCAAATGACGAGCAGTAGGAAAGTAACCGAAACTATATCCCTCGATCGTAGCTAGTAGCGACATGACTGCCATCATGGGGCTAAACGCCGCTTTCTTCCTCTGTTTTCTGTGACTCAAGTAACGTGATTTGCTTCTTGATTGTCGTCCCTACAAATTCAATCTATTCGTACGCGTCTTTAAACTGTCATATTTCTCTGTTAACGTTTAGTACTAGCTGCTCGTCATCTTACCTGATAGGTCGGGTAAGATCACAAAACTTTTTGTTTTTGGTGCCGCATTTTTCATATTTCAGAAGGAGGTATCCAGAATGAGTTTTTTATCAAATTTATAAAGTTACTGAAGTTGTAGGTATAAGTCTAAAAATTTTAGTTCACATCCTAAAGAGAAAAGGATTGTTTGAAGTTTAACGTTGTCATCTTACCCCCACCACACCCTACTATTTTCTTTGTTGTAAACATTCTTGTACGCTTTTCTTTCTCGACGTTTGCTGGATGTATGACTATATAGTCTAAAATTAACTTACTAATATTCCAGAAGTGTTACATCTCTTTTATTTACATGTCGTGTTTTCTACTTAATCTCAAAATATCTATCAACAAAATTTATAAAACAATATCCAATTGTGCTTTGTTTTGAAATTAAATCAGTTGTAGAAAACAAGCCATCCATTAAGAGCAAGAATCTGAGAAACTGTCACGCCTCGCATTATGAGGTGATTCATGACCTCTCAGATTTTCTCCCAAAAATTACCAAATGTTTATTATCTTATTGAAAGACCAAATCCAGAAAGTTTTGCTCTAAAGTTGAGTTGTTTAGTTTTTATGGATCCCTAAAGGTGAAGGTGCGGCATCAAAAATTAAGCAGATTTTCAAGACATGGAAGTTGTTGTGAGCCAAAATTCTTACCAGGAACTGTTTAACTCAAATTTTCTTTTTGTATAGGGAATACAGAAGGTTGAAACTTTACAAAATGAATGTTAAATTTGTGGTAAGTAGTTGCCGTAAGGTCAGTGAATGCCCTCAAAACAAGGCATTTTTGACGTTTTTTAGCGTTTTTGAGATCCAAAAACAGCTTGTGCCTTTCAGTTGGCACGGCAAAAGTAGCGTCGTTTGAAAGATCAGTGTAAGCACTTTAAAATAATGTATAAATAACCGAGGAAAGTTAAACGTGCTTTTAGTTGCGTAAGGCCGAAATATGAAAAATGTCATATTTTAGCGATATTCGAACGGTCATAACTTCCTCTGCCAACAACATATTGAAATATTTTTTTGCCAATGTCATACTCTATTTTTGTCTTAACAGAACAGTTGAGTCCTTTGAGGCGAAATGTGAAATTTTTTTTACAAAAAATGCACAGGAAAAAATACATTTTTTGTAAAAAAAAATTTCACATTTCGCCTCAAGGGACTCAACTGTTCTGTTAAGACAAAGAATAGTGTATGACATTGACAAAAAAAATATTTCAATATGTTGATGGCAGAAGAAGTTATGACCGTTTGAATATCGTTAAAATATGACATTTCTCATATTTCGGCCTTACGCAACTAAAAGCATGTTGAAGTTTCCTCAGTTATTTATACATTATTTTAAAGTGCTTACACTGGTCTTTCAGACGACACTACTTTTGCCGTGCCAACTGAAAGGTACAAGCTGTTTTTGGATCTCAAAAACGCTAAAAAAAACGTCAAAAATGCCTTGTTTTGAGGGCCTGCACTGTCGTTACGGCAACTACTTACCACAAATTTAACATTCATTTTGTAAAGTTTCAACCTTCTATATTCCATATACAAAAAGAAAATTGGAGTTCAACAGTTCCTGGCAAGAATTTTGGCTCACAGCAACTTCCTTGTCTTGAAAATCCGCTTAATTTTTGATGCCGCACCTTCACCTTTAGGGGTCCATAAAAACTAAACTCAAATTTAGAGCAAAACATTCTGGATTTGGTCTTTCAATAAGATAATAAACATTTGGTAATTTTTTGGAAAAAATCTGAGACGTCATGAATCACAGGCGTGACACTCTCTCAGATTCTTGCTCTTAATCCGTATTACCACAGTATCCGACCTTATAGCAAAAGACATATACCATAGATTACGTTTCTTGTTCCAGTACAAATAGTATAATCAAACTAATTTTCTCTGTGACTTTCAAACCTCTTGTAGAAAATGAACTTTGAAACTAATATGCCAGCCACGTTTGAGTGAAAAAAAAAGAAACCTTCTTATAAGGAATTACACCAAATACTCATAGCCCCCTACTCATGTGCATCGCAGCTGTGAACAAGAATAAAATATATTAAACTTAATGAGCTTTTTAACCTGAATAATTGAATTCAAAACTCCTGAAGAAAATAAATCAGCTTTACCTATAACAATGTGAGCAGAGAGAGCCGTTTTATCCATGCTGAGAGACCATATCCTCAAATTATGAACTTTCACAACTCCGGGTATTGTATAAATTAACTTCATTACGTCTTGAAAATTCATGCCTTTAGGCATGCCTGGAAAGAAAAGAAGTATAAATTAAGTGATAATTAATGTTACAGCCACGTGTTAACTTTTGTACACATCTATGATTTGAAATAATCTATAGCAGTACTGTCCAACCTCGAAAACTGCGCCTAGCACCGTTGAACGGTTCTATTTCCAAAAGTGGTCACAGCTTGACTAAGTAAATGCACCATGGTAGCATTTCTACTCAGTCCGATGTAATTTTATTTTTCTAGAACTGATAAGGAAGAGGAATAAATTAAGAAAGGAAAAAAAATCAATGCAAACTAACACGTCAAATAAAGGAACCCAACGAAAAATAAAAACAAAGCAAAATCTCCTCACATTCCTTATCTCCCTCATCACCATCACCCCTATATTGACAAAATCAGTAGAGAGCTGAGGCATGCAAAAAAGCGTCCGAGGTCCCCGAAAAAAATATCAAACTGCACTTAAATGTGTTATCTAAACACATGTTTTCTCAATTATTGCTGACATGAAAATTATTTTAATCTGTACTACATATCTAACTGATACGAAAAGCGCGAACACAGTTCTCATTTCCACGTGAACTATTTAATACCACACAGGAGTAATAGATCTAGAACGCACAATAAGGTTATACTTCGACTCAAAAGATGAAAGTAGTTTGTACCACCACTGTTTGGCGAACCAAACAAGGCTATCAGCCTATTGCACACAAGGCCTGATCAATGCATGATCCTGGGCACCATAATTGAAGGGGCAAGTGGATATAGTCCGTGGAGTTTGATCAAACATATTTCACTTCCGGATACCAGTCTGAAATTTTATGTGGGGCTTAAATTCACATAGGAGGACAAAAAACGCCGGGAGACACTTGATCGGAGGTCAAGGTCATTCCGTGATGACGTCATAAAACTCCATCATAGATTGAAATATTGCAAAACTCAAATATATCATCTGAAAGCTCTTTAAAAGAGCTATTTAGAAAGATTTAATTTTTCTTTCTGAGGTCAAGTTCTCACCTGTAATGACGTCATCAAAATGGCCGCTTTTACAGGTAAATACGTTTGTTTAACTCCCCCTAAAACTCCATCATAGACTCAAATATTGCAAAACTCAAATATATCATCTGAAAGCTCTTTAAAAGAGCTATTTAAAAAGATTTAATTTTTCTTTTTAAGGTCAAGGGCCCACCTGTGATGACGTCATCAAAATTGCCGCTTTTACAGGTAACTACGTTTGTTAACTCCCCCTAAAACTCCATCATAGATTCAAATATTGCAAATCTCAAATATATCATCTGAAAGCGCTTTAAAAGATCTATTTATAAAGATATAATTTTTCTTTCTGAGGTCAAGGGTTCACCTGTGATGACGTCATCAAAATGGCCGCTTTTGCAGGTAAATACGTTCGTTTAATTGCTTAAAACTCTATCATGGATTCAAATATTGCAAAACTCAAATACATCATCTGAAAGCTCTTTAAAAGAGCTATTTAGAAAAATATAATTTTTCTTTCTGAGGTCAAGGTCCCACCTGTAATGACGTCATCCAAATGGCCTCAAATGACGTCATCACAGGTGGGCCCTTGACCTTAGAAATAAAAATTAAATCTTTCTAGATAGCTCTTTTAAAGAGCTTTTAGATGATATATTTGAGTTTTGCAATATTTGAATCTATGATGGAGTTTTAGGGGAAGTTAAACAAACGTATTTACCTGTAAAAGCGGCCATTTTGATGACGTCAGTACAGGTGGGACCTTGACCTCAGAGAGAAAAATTAAATCTTTCTAAATAGCTCTTTTAAAGAGCTTTCAGATGATATATTTGAGTTTTGCAATATTTGAATCTATGATGGAGTTTTAAGTAGTTAAACGAACGTATTTACTTGTAAAAGCGGCCATTTTGATGATGTCATCACAGGTGAGCCCTTGACCTCAGAAAGAAAAATTAAATCTTTCTAAATAGATCTTTTAAAGCGCTTTCAGATGACATAGTTGAGTTTTGAAATATTTAAATCTATGATGGAGTTTCAGGGGGAGTTAAACAAGCATATTTACCTTTAAAAGCGGCCATTTTGATGACGTCATTACAGGTGGGCCCTTGACCTCAGAAAGAAAAATTAAATATTTCTAAATAGCTATTTTAAAGAGCTTTCAGATGATACCTTTGAGTTTTGCAATATTTTAATCTATGATAGAGTTTAAGCAATTAAACGAACGTATTTACCTGTAAAAGCGGCCATCTTGATGACGTCATCACGGGAGTTCATGACCCCTGATCAAGTGTCTCCCGGCGATTTTTTGTTCTTATATATGTACATAAGCTCTGTACCAAATTTCACACTGGTATCCCGAAGGGAAATATCTAGGCTGTTTTTGTCACTAACTCCACAGACTAATAAAGGTAATGTGACAATTTTGGAAAACACACTTTTAACCATGGACGAAGGGGATAAGGTTTTTTTTTTGTTTGAAAGCTTTTCTAGAAATAAAAAAAATCATCACATATCACCTTTATTCATTTGTCCCTACAATTGTGTTTGTGAGTTAACAACAATGAACACACAATTGAAATTCAAATGTCATATATCACCTTTATCCACTTGCCCCTTCAATTTTAGGGGCACCAAACTACGGTAAATTGTCCTTTCTTCCCTATTCTTAAACTTTCTACTCTGGAAATAGGTTAAATTCCTACTGAGAGGGAACACCAAATTTTACCACGACCTGGGCACCAGTTTAGCTTGATCGAGCCCTAAGCGCACAAACTTAGTTTAACACGTGTTGAAACTTTGACATGATGTGACAAGTGGGGTGTCCGTTTTAGAACTTTCGTCTTATTTAGCCACCACTTTGCTTCCATGTTGCATCCAGTTTCTACCTTGCGGGTGAAGATACACTTTAGTGTACATGAGCTCTATGTTTAATACACTTCTCAGTGATATATTTGCAGCAACCGCGCGAGAAGCTCTGATTTCTTCTTCAGATGAGGCGCAAATCACCAGTCGAGTACCACTACAAGGACCTTTGCTTGCACAAGTATCCTGTCTACTGCAGAAAAAAATCGTATTCAGTAGATGCAATACTCGGAAACAGTTTCTGTATTAACGCTACAAAAAATATCCTTCATTTGGGGCTTATTTTGTAACCTTTACAAACTGGATCAAACGATGATACTTAGTACTTTGTCTTCCTAAAAAAAGCATGCTAAGATCTGACTGAAGGTATTCAATATGACCAAAAAGATATCTTTAGAGATTACAGAAGCGTAATTCGAAAGCAAATTTGATTTACATGACTAATGCTTAACTTATTGCTGCAGGTATCTAACACTTGTTCTGAAACTTCAAACTTTCCACGACGTCAATCATATTTGATACATATACGAATCAAAGACCAAGCATAAACGAGGCTTAGTATAGTTATATTGTCAACATGCAATTGTGCAATTTGAACGGTCTACTTTTCAGCCAATTGGTCATTCATTAATTGTCATAAATTTAGTTCAATTTAGTTTCACCGTGTCTAAATTTCATAAAGTAAGCATTGCTTTTTTTTTTCGACGAAATTTAATTTCTTGTCAACTGCTTCACATTCATAAAATCCTGATTGTGAATTTCTATTTTGTACACATCGGTTAAACGAATTTTGCATAAAAACGTTTTCTAAATTATTGCACACTTTGATGTTGCAGCTGACAGAATGCAAAATTGCAAAATAAGATAACTAGGGTCTTTCTGAATCCTAAAATAAAAAAATATAAACGTACACAAAACAGTACTAAATTTTATATACGGCTAAGTCATTTGGGGGATTAAAGTTGGAATAAGAATTTGTCCACTATGTTTTTTGGAAAAAACAGCAATATTTAAAATTAATGTTATTTCAGGAAAAAAATGAAAAATAAAGACCATGACAAAAAAAAGTTAGATAGGCCCTTGTTTATGTATTTATAAGATTTAGCGATCTTACCTTCCATGAGGACGTTCAATGTTTCCCTCAAAATGGCAAATGTCGTTATTAGCACCAAAACGGAGAAAAAGAACGTGCATATTGGATCCACAATAGCATACTCTTCCTGAAAAACATTAATGATATACAAAAAAGAAACTAAACACTTATGTTTACATACGTGTTTTACATACAATCATTTCTTAAATTCTAAAACGGTTAGTCTCCATTTTTTGTTGATAAAAAAAAATGTGCTTCTCAACGACAATACAGACTTAATTGCATTTATACAAAAGTCAAATTTTAAAGGAACATTTAAATTTGCTACTCACAAATGAAAAACGAGCTCATTAACATAAATTAAGTACGTTAAGACTTAATGAATGTTGGAACAAGTGTTGTAATATCCCAACTAGTGCAAAATAAAAGTTATAAAAATTTCTACTTGTTTTAATCATTTGCATGTTTTCTGTTACCACGGCAGAACTTTCTCCTTTCCTCATCACATTTCATGATTTACCCCTCATTTTAAAGCTTATCGTACCTGATATAAAAGAAAAATAGACCTACAATCTAAAAATTGCTTTTTGTGTCCAAAAATTCTTCTTTCAGTTTTTTATTACCCATCACCTCAATGAATCAGCATTTGAAAACTAAAATGCAGTGGCGTAGTTGGATAGAGCGTTACGTTAAAAATGAAAATCGCAGGGCTCGACAGATGACAAATTATTTGCCGATGTTTAGAAGATGGCCGATGGACCGATGTTTTCTTCAAGGCTATCGGCAGCCAATACCAATGATAGATGAAAAAAAAAAAATGGATGGTTTCTGAAATGTGCGTTTTAAACATTTTTAGGAACAAAAAAGCCTTCAGTATATTATAGAAACCTATATATGCAAGCTATAGGATTAAATTAAAATTACTGGGTATATAAATATGATGGTAAGATAGGGTCCGTCCACATATTTATAATTCTACTTTTATAATGAAAATATCACAAAAAATCGGAGAAAAAGGCTCAGGCAGTCGGTATATGCCTCTAATGGAAAGATAGGGAAAAAGACCGGGGAGAGGGGATTTAAAGGGTGTTAATAAAAAGGCACACTAACATTTAAAATTACAAAGGTAAAAGGAGATGAGTTAAAGCGAGATATAGTAAACAATGCGCAATTGTAAGTATTTTAGAGCATGATGTCAATGCCAATGGCACGTATTTAATATTATAATTTAGCATCAAGTTGATCGGTATAATCTGAAATAGCAAAATCCTCAAAAATTAATCCTCCCTAATAGCGGACATCTCCCAATAACGGACAAAACTTCCGGTTCCGTGACTCAAGTATTCGGAGGTTTTATTGTAATTCTTAAAACTCTCATCAAAGAGATCGTTCGAAAAGTGTCTGCTGTGTTGTGAAAATTTTGGTATCTGCCCGAAATTAGGAAAATTCGAAAACTGTATTTATCCCGTTGCTGCAAGACTTGAGGCCACATGCGGTACAAACTTTTAATTATGACGTTAAAAATAGAGAAGATAAAACTCTCCCGA